>JAOWBH010147300.1:0-12571 GCA_028566215.1 Silene coronaria | reverse complement strand
GACGGACGCTATCCGTCACAAGGTAGAGACGGATAATGCCCCCTCACAATATGCACGTGGCACTATCTATTGGGTGCTCCATTTTCCCCCACTTGCCCTCTCACTTGTCTTATTGTAAGAGGGACACTATCCGTCACAAGTTTGTGACGGATAGTGTACGTCACAAGTAAGACGCTTTGTTTTTAAAATTGGAATAACGTTGACCCGCATTTTAACTAAATCCAAAACCCGTTTGCCTAAGCCGTTTAACAAAGTCTACCTCTAGGCTCTAGGTCCTCTACCTGATGAAAGAAGAATTGCAATCACACAAGTGTGCAAATCACCTTGAGGTGTCCATTTCTCCCATTCTTACTTCCTTAAAACCCCTCACGCCTCTCAACAACATCAACTACTCACATCAACTACTCACACCTACTTCCCTCATTGACCTGACCTCACCTCACCTCACCCTACCTCACAATGGCAATCTCCTCATCCATCGCAACCGCCACCATTTCCCGCTTTTTCTCCCTCACCACCACCAAATCCACCTTCACCAATTCCGCTCTCCGTTTCCACCGCTCCTCCTTCACCCCATCCCTCTCCCTCCGCTTCTCCACCACCAGCACCACCTCAACCCCCACCCCCACACCCACACGCATCACTGCCTCCATCACCCCAGGCACACCTCTCCCAGACGCAACCTTCTCATACCTCGACTCCGAAAACAACGTCCAAACCCTAACCACCTCCGACCTCACCTCCTCCAAAAAGTCCATCCTTTTCGCCGTCCCGGGTGCCTTCACTCCTACCTGCTCTCAGAAACACGTCCCTTCCTTCCTCCAACACGCCGCCCAACTCAAATCCAAGGGTGTTTCCGTTATTGCTTGTATTTCCATCAACGACGCTTTCGTCATGAAGGCCTGGAAGGACTCATTGGGTGCTGCTGAAGACGACTCTGTTATGTTTCTTTGTGATGTTAATGGGGAGTTTACTAAGGCTATTGGTGCGGAGCTTGACCTTACTGATAAGCCGATTGGATTGGGTGTTCGATCTAGGAGGTATGCTATGCTTGTTGATGACGGTGTTGCTAAGGTTGTTAATTTGGAAGAAGGTGGTGCCTTTACTTTTAGCAGTGCTGAGGATATGCTCAAGCTTCTCTAATTGTCTCCGCTTTTTCCACACACTCTTGTTTTGTTCAGTCCAGTATTTGCTTTCTGTTGTTTTAGATGACTTTTGTTTGAATAATGCTGTATTGACTTCACAATGTTTTTGTTTGTTCTAGGAATTGAGATTATTAATCAAACAATTACGGAGTAGTGTTATTCTAATGTTTTCATGTTTTTATGGCCAAGTTTTATCACCTGATTGTGTAAAATCGCATTCTTAGGTGCTTCAGAATGCCAGTTTGATTGATTTCATGTGTTTTCGGTTTCAAAGATGGCAGTTCAGAATGCCTGATTTATACTCTCTGTAATTCACATGTAGTCCATTGCCCTACATTGGTGCTTAGTTGAACATTGTATCAATGACAGTTGTAATTCAGCATTCGATACCACTGAGGACATAGGAATATGTGCTTAGGAGGATATGGGGAGTAGAATGTGGATGATGTATACTGAGTAATCAGTCAAGTCCCGCTTAGTTGCGGGAACATGTGAAGCTGATCATCTGTAGATGGCTTTGTTTTGATGTCATTGAGAAATTGTTGGTTTATGCTCTATTACTTCTTTTGTTGATTATGTTTCGATGACATCCCTGTTTATAAGGGCTGATTCCTGTGAGTTGCTCATTGCTGTGCGATGATTTGGCTGTAAGAATTTGAATTCTACTCGAACATACAAACTGAGAGGAGGGCAGGAGTCACATTATCGTTTCATTCTTGTTTGGAGGTTTTCTTCTTTTATCAGCAATGAGTACCCTCTATAATTTGGCTCCGGCACTAGATAAGAAGTGAATAATGTCCAACTTTATGTGGTCAACCTTTTTGCAACTTAAGGAATGTCGGGGTAGGATAGCCAGAGGTAGGGTCGAATGAGATACTTTTGCTATGTTTTAGGAGTACAAGTTTTCAAATTTGATAAATCGAGATGAGGCTCTGTCGCATATGGTTTAGTCTAGATTCAACTGGAGGACCAGATAGAAGCTTATAAGTCATTGTCAGTGGGAATACTAATTTCTACTGTTCCGCTATTCAACTATTAACAAGAAAATTTCAAATTCTGAGTATCTCCAGATTCCATAATTTCTTATAGATGGACCAAATCATGATGAATGAGTCAGCTATGGAGCATTCCAGTTCCTCGCCAAATCCATCTCATTTAGCTGTAAGGATGCATTCAAGCAGAAGATATAACCGATCACATTTAAGCAGAAGATGTAGCTGATTTGTGAATCATTCTATCGACCGACACAGTATGGCCATTAGCTCGCTAATTTTTTTTTTTTTTTTAGTCTTCGTTAATGGTTAGACCGACAACTGCTTTTTTAAGTTCATTAAGAGTCTGAAGTTAGCCTGTAGGTGGTCGTGAGTCCTAATAGAAAGGAGGGTCATTCGATCCAATTTAACAGCCTTTACATCCCCTAGTAAAAAATGTAGTTTTGTTCTTGCTTCGTCTATTTGTAATAGTAGCAGTATTAGTTCTGTTAATTGGTTTCCTAGGTGTTAAGAAGGACTCTAGCGGGTCTTTCGTTTGTGCTGTAATTCCTTATCTGATAACTGCTGTGCGGATTCCTGTTAGTTGCTCACTGCTGTGCGGTGATTTGGCTGTAAGAGTTTGGGAGAGGTGCTTCATTACAGAATTCTACTTCCAACATACAAACTGAGGCAGCACATTATCATTTCATTCTTATTTGAAGGTTTCTTGTTTTGTCAGGAATAGTCTCCTTTATAATTGCAGATATCTTAGGCTTTGACTTTATGCGTCCAGCCTTTTTGCAGGTTAACAAAAGTCGGGGCAGAGGATAGCCAGAGGTAGGGTCGAATGAGATACTAGAGATGAGACTTTGTCGCATATGGTTTTGTCTTGTTCCAAGACCGGAGTACCAGATAGAAGCTTGTGTAATGGTCAGTCGGATTACTATTTTCTGCTGTTGTGCTGGTCGAGTGCCAAACATTATATTACCGACCATTACAAGAAAACTTTCAAATTGGGAGTATCTCCAGATTCCATAAATTCTTGTGGGCATTATGGATGAGTTAGCTATGGAGCATTTCAGTCCCTTGGCAAATCAGTTTCATTTAGCTGTGAGGATGCACTCAGGCAGAAGATATAACCGACTGCATTTAAGCAGAAGATGTAGCTATCATTCTATCGGCAGACATATTACAGGCCATGGTCGAGCTAATTTTTTCTAATTTAAAAATGCCTATGTTGTTAACGGTTAGACGTTCGACTGTTTTTAGGTTCACCGAGACTTTGAAGATGGTCGGGAGTCCTAATAGAAAGGAGGATCATTCAATCCAATTCGACAACCTTTATCACTCCCGATAAGAAATGTCTCATCTTTCTGTTCTCGGTGCGTCTATTTAAGGACACCAGTATTCCAAGGACTCTAGCGGTCTTTCATCTGTGTTGTAATGTACTGAGTCCAAAGTGGAACGAGCCGAATAAAATGTGAGCAAGTAGTAAATGATAAAACACAATCAGAAATCACAAATACTAAAAGCGTTAATTATTCAACCCAATAACACAAAACAAAACATGAATTACACTATGTAGAAACTACACAGGGAGCCTAGGATCAACATCAACTCTAGCAACACCTTCCCTAGCCTCAGCCAACTTAGCAGCCTCCACCTCACCAACAACCCTATCCTTAACGGCTTCATCTACTACCACCTCGTCATCAACATAATTAGGGTCTCCTTCGTCAAGGGCAGGTTCAGCACCCAGCTCATTCTCTACCTCAGCATCAGGACCCTCCCAAGTGAACTTGCCTCCATGACCTTTCTTGGGAGCCGGTTTTTTGACAGAAGCTCTAGGATCAGCCGAGTGTCGCTCCATTCGATGCAAGCCGGTCTCCACAAGTTTCTTCTCGATGTGCTTAAGGGTCTCCGTGTTGTGGGTGTTGACCTCAACTTTCTCCACCTTGATCCGCCCTTCCTCGTCCCTGTGTTTCGCTCTTATTGTCACCGTGTCCTTTGTTTCGTCCACCGCTGCCTTCATATTTTGTGACTATCAAAGTATGAATTTGTGTATGTGTACTGTAGCGTAGTGAAAATAGTGGTGTGTTGTTGTAGGGATTGAGTATGCATTATAGATATATATATATATATATATATATATATATATATATATATATATAAGGGGTGAGAGGGTGAGTTTGTGGAAGGTGCTGGAAGGTTATAGATGGATGATGAATAAACTAAGGATGACTTGTTGCTACACTTTTCTAACACGTACGCGTACCCCATTGTCGCTACTACCCCTTCTCGACACTTCTCTTTCCAATCTGCTTTCATCTTTCTCGTCTCGCCCAACGTTTTTAAAAAAGGAAAGATTGACAAAAATATTCCACCTTTGCTTTAACATTACTAAATTTTCTAACACATCTGAAATTAAAACTGATAATATGGACCACTCTATAATACGATGTGAACATTTTATTGACCGAGATATAAAATTGATTAGAATGATTTCCGTAATAATTTGGTGGCAACTCCTTCAATCACGGCTCTTTTTGAGTCGCTCATCAATCGGAGCCATACCCGACCTGGCTAAACGGTTAAGCACGCTTTGACGGTGACAGTCACAGGCGGATGTGCTTTTAGATGGCATGCCCACAAAATCAACACAAATTCTTACTTGTGACGGACGTCACAAGCAAGACGGATTGCAAAATCAAATGACGAGAACTCTATTTGACTATTTGTTGCCTTTTTAACTTGTGCTTTAACAGATTATAGCACGAGTTGGATAAATAGGACAAACTCATTGCTAATTACTAAGCATTCTTTTTTATTTATGTCTCATCTATCCTATACTCCATATATAACCCGTTCTAAGTGAAAACGGATATACTCGTCCATAAGAAGAATTTGTGTATTTCAAAATGAAAGCATTTCTAATTCAAAAGTACTGGTAAAATACTAAAAACTGAATACTGACAGAGACTGGCTATGATGTTACCTAGTAATTCATACAACTGAACAACAGGAAAGCCCGAAACCTACAAATCCATTTTAAAGTTAATCCCACACCTAAACGTTGACTAATATAACTACTTTCCATAATTTCCAAATCACAACTAAAAATTAACTTAGAGATCAGAATCATTAACAGAATGAAGAGAGAACAATAACCATGGAGTTACAGACCAGTGACAGACACGTTAATGTCAGGGTAAAGTCTGTGTGGTTCTGAGCCATTGTTCCATTCTCGCGTTTCATGTGAAGTATCGATACTGTCATCTGCTTCAGTGTGGCTATACGCAGGCATTGGGGTGACTGTTGGCGCCCCGGTTTCATGATAATGAAGCATAGATTGTGTGCTCGGTATTTCTGCAGCTGTTTGGTTTGACATTGTCCGCGTATAAGAATCTCGATGATACTTTCTCTTCTGTGCTTTATTACCATTTGGCACAAAGGTCCCAGCCACTACCTGAACACACAGATACTCAAAACTAAGAAACGGACGACTGTATTGTGGAAATCTACAATCATAATAGGAAAAAAGATTCACCTTGGTGCTTAGAGGTCTGATTAATTTCATTTCACATCCCAATAAAAAAGTAGAATAAAAAAATTAGCAAACCTCAGTGAAAATTGTGAAATATCATTGCACCAAGTTGAAAATTTTGAATTATATAGCAACATAGTGGGATTTATGAGAATGACACCTAAGTGAAAATTGTGCAATCTTCGGTAACCAAAGTGAAATTTGTAAAATCTCATGAAACCAACGTGAAGTTTGTAAAATACAAAATTCGGACTTAGCTCAATCATCAACATGAGAATTTCTAAGACCATATATACATTCCTAAGAATTATGATTCAGTTTGAAACCAGGTATCAAAGGGTAGAATTGAGCATTTACTTGAATAGGGTTAGCAGCAATAATCCAGCCAGCAACGCTACCACCAACCACACGACCATCAGGACCCGCTATCGCAATGCTTAGTCCACCGGTTTTGCTTGTTATTCCACCGGCCTCACTGACTGTGTATGATCCACTTAAGGACAATATCTCGAAACGGCCCTGCGTCACTCATTTGATTTAATAAATATATGATTATAAAAATTAAAACAACGCTTTGAATCTCAAATAAGATACTTTCACATTTCTGCCAGATGGTAGTTTACTTCATAGCATCAAGATGATTACGCATTACAACAAGAAGTGTATCATCCACTTAAACAAAATATCTCAAACCGGCACCGCATCCACTCATTTGTTGGAATTATATATGATTACGCATTACAACAAGAATTGTAAATCACTGATGGAAGTGTTGTGTTTTATGCCATACACTAGAAGCTATATGTTCTACCGTCCTGGTAGTGCACGTGTAATGAAACCCAAAAAGATAATTTCAACATTTGTGTAAGATTATATATTACAACCGTTGCATCCTCTTCTCAAATCTTTATTCAGGTGACTTGATTATCTTTTGGAGTAAATGCAGCACCACTTCTTGGTGACTTTTACCATCTAAGCTAGCTAAAATTTGCTATAACAATAAATGTGGCAAACAAACTTCGAGTAGTTTGTTGCACAATAGTCCCGTAGCAAACAAAAAATGTCCCGTAGTTGTGGCTAACTAAAATTTGCTATAACAACCTTTGCTACGGGATATACACCCTGATGTCAAGGAATATAAAAGATGGCCAAAAAAATGGAACAAATAAGGCCTGTTCAAGCTAAACTAAACTTCAGTAACATTTTCTACCATAATTCATAAATCAGTATCCAATTAGATGAAATAGATCCTTCCACAAAGCCATTTCACCCTGTAAATTTCGTAACTCAAAAGGAATGTCCATTACTAGTTCACTACAAATTTATATGCCACTACATATATGTCCATTACTCAAAAGAATGAATGTAACCCTACATCTATCGTTTTGCAGAGCTCCATTCATTTCATTCAGTTCCATCATCCATGTAATCCTTTCAATTCTACTCCATTTAGTTTAAATAAAGTAAAGTCAAAAGAATGTAGCAAGTGACAAGTTCTAGGGTAATCATTGCCCCTTATAAGTTATACCTCATAAGTTAAGAGGCCTCCACCAGAAGATCCAGGTTGCCGGATGGTAACATTAGAGATCGCTCCATTGGCTGATAGAACGCAAATCCCTCGTGGTGCCTTGTGGCCGAGGGCATGAATTTTGGCTGCGACATCCTGATGGGAAAAAATGGATATCAGACAAAAGGGGGAAAGTCAGTTGTACCGAGATATAAAAATAACCACTTCCAAGACTCCAACTTTCTGGTGACAATCTATGTTACGCAGACTCGTTTAGAAGTATCCGACACAGGTGCGTGTCTAAGTGCCGGACTCGGCTGTTTTTCTGAAAAATATGCATATTTTGGTCTAAAATGAGGTGTCCAAGTGTCATACCCAAGTCCGACTGTCGAGTGGACACAGGTACGTGAGGAAATTAGAAGAGTCGGAGTAACATAGGTGACAATCAAGTATGAGCATAGTATGAAATCTGGCCAACACAACGTACTGCAGCCACTTTGTATAGATATTGAAGGTTCCAGCTATTGTATTATGTTGAGTGTCAGCCGTTTTAAGGAGTAATTAACCAAAATCAGGCCAAAGACGTTGTTCTTTGGTTCTGTATATTGCGGAATGAAGTAAATGACTAACAAAACTACCTCTGTTTCTTTCTATTGTGAGCTACTCCTTCCATATTTGTATTTAGCCCATTTTCCATTTACTGGAATTTCATTCATATACCTCAATTTACAAATACACAACTTTTTGTATCCAAATGACCTTTCTATTCTCATCACACTCGTATTTACCGCTATTCTTTTTTACTCTTTTTCCATAAAACTAGGCGCCAAACTTTTAAACGGCTATATGAACATGTCAGTCAGGGTGAGTAGCATTTGATGCAATTATCAACAAAATATTGCTTATAGGTCATCCGAAAAGAACATGTATGTATTCCTAATGTAAGTGTAAGGCTACATACACCAGGCCCCCCTTAACAAGATCTAATCAATTAATCTAGTCCCCTTTACAGTGTAATCCATGTTCAGAATGTGATCTGGTTTTTCCTGGTGAATCGCAAAGACATGTGGATCCTACCATTTGTGAAAACCCCTTGAAGTAGTAAGGTGAATGTTGTTGAGATACTAAGGTAAGGTTGTAGATTGAAATTGAGCTACGATGCTCAATGTGAAAATCAAAATTAAAATCCATATAAAACGGGCAAATCATAGATCGACAGCCGAATAAAATAGCATGCAGCTGAGTAGAAGAGGAAGGCATGACAGTTTTTCTAATATAGTTGGTTGTATCATCATCAGTAGACATACATACATACCTCTCCAGTCTGTACAGTGATGACATGTGGAGTGAAGTCAACGCCAGCAGTGTCTGCAAATACTTCACCTTCATATACACCAACCACTTATTAGATCTCGTCAATATCTCTATTTCTATGTCACTCTAAATGCATTCTACAACATCAAATCCTCATTTAAAAAGGTACTATCCATCCTATGCTTAAACGGGTCAAGTATATTCGGTTCTGTGAAAACAATAAATAACTGAATTGAATTTTTCTTTTAATAAAAATTACAAACAAAAATCTTCAAAACAACTCTCCCTCAAAACCAAACCTTAGGGTTAACCTTGAATCTTCAAATAGCAAAAAAAGAAAAAAAAACCACAAAAAAAATTAAATTAAATTAAATTAATCCCCATTTCCCTAAAAGCACATAACCTTGACTCGATCAAATGGGAAGCCAACTGCATGCACACACAATATAACTCATGTTGCCGACTCCAAATCATTTTAATAAAAATAATAAAAGAGAAGAGAAGAGCTCTAACTGATAGAGCAAGGAGCGAGTGAATGGGAGTTAGCCGAAGCAGAAACAGAAGCAGAAGTCTTGGCACGTCCTTTCTTAACCCCGCCAAACTCATACGACGTCGTTGAATTGGGACTCAACATAGCCGCCGCCGCCGCCGCAGCGGTATTAGTCAAACTAAACTCAGGCGTCTGAGGAGTTAAAGCAGCCGTCTTAGCGGCTCTTCTAGCTACCGCCGCGGTATAAGCAGGATTCAAGTTACCATTTTCGTCGAACTTACGGGGTCTCCCTCTCTTCTTCTTAATCTCCCCGCCCCCACCCTCAGCCGGGGCGTTAACTGAAGGCGGATCTGTAAGAGGACCCGAAACAACACTGCCGCCACCTCCGACGAAACTTATCGGGTTTGGTGACCCACTGTCAGTGTTTTCGGGTGACCCGGAAATGGTGCTTTCTTTTTCTTCCATTTTTTTTTGAAATCAAGGAGAGGGAAAGAGTGGCGCCAGTCAAAGGTGGAAGGAAGAACAAAATGAAACAAAGGGATGAACAACACAAATGTTGGCTATTTTTTCACTGCTTTTTTCTTTTTGTATTTTAATAATAATGTGTGTGTATATATTTTATTTATTTTATAGATCTTTATTGGGGATTTCGGGCAATTTTTTATTGCTAATTTGGTATGGTAGGTTGGCTTTACGTTTTGAATTCTTTGATATCATATCTAATTTAATTAATTTATTCTTATGGCCCATCGTTATAATTACCATATACAAATAGTGTCATTCAGGAGGCGTTTAGTTAGGGAAAGGGAAAGAGAAAGAGAATCAGAAAGGGTGAGAGGGAGAAAGGTAAGGGATTACCTAAAACTTAACTTGTTGTTTTGTTACATCAAGAAAGAAATGATGGTTCACTCACTCACATTCCTACTACTAAAACACACCACCACATAACATCACTTATCTACTAAAAAATGGTTGTAGTCACCGTCTCCCTATCCCAATATGGTGGCTTGGTGGCGCTGGTGGTATGGTGGTGGTGGTACTTTGGTGGTGGTGTGGAGGTAGAGGCATCATGGTGGTGGCTTGGTGGCGGTGGCGTCGTGGTGGTGGTGCTTTGTTGGTGGGTGGTATAGTGGTGGTGCTTTGGTGGTGGATGGTCTGGTGGTGGCTTGGTGGCAGTGGTCGTGGTGATGATGGATGATGTGGTGGCTGTGGTGGTGGCGTCATGGTGGTGGCTTGGTGGCGGTGGCGTCGTGGTGGTGGATGGTGTGGTGGCTGCGGTGGTAGTGGCATCATGGTGGTGGCTTGGTTGTGGTGGCGTCGTGGTGGCGTTGGTGCTTTGGTGATGGATTGTGTGTGGCTGGGTAGTGGTGGCGTCGTGGTGGTGATGGTCGTGGCGTCAAGGTGGTGGCGGTGTTAGTGTGGTGGTGGATGGTGTGATGGCTATGGTGGTGGTGGCGTCATGGTGGTGGCGGTGGCGTCATGGTGGAGGTGGTGGATGGTGTAGTGGCTGTGGTGGTGTTGGCGTCATGGTGGTGGCTTGGTGGCGGTGGCGTTGTGGTGGTGGTGGTGCTTTGGTGGTGGGTGGTGTGATGGTAATCACAAATGTGGTGGTAGGTAAATAAAGTGGTTGATGGAAAATAAGGGTAATGAAATCTCATACCTTAGGGGGTGGAGGGTAAAGAATTAGAAGGATTGTGGGGTAAGGAAGGAAATTTCATTCCCTTTGTTTGTGTCAAACAAACACCAACAAAGGAAATTAATAAATTTGTTTCTCTTTTCCTTTCTTATAGACCCCCAACCAAACGCCCCCAGTATGAAAGAAAGAGAGTAATTAATAGTGGTAGTGGGAGGCCCTATCTCAAATTTTTTTGCTTTTTCAATCCCTTTTTTTCAGGAGCCAATCAAAAGTCTCAAAATGTTTGAGCTTTTATAGTAAAGGGATTGAATGGTAGATTGACATGTTTAATTGATTGAGAAAATTGTATTGGGTTAGTCTCTTAATCTTATGTATGAGTAGTGCTTGATGAAATGTCTCAATGAAAATTGAGCATTTTTCTTTGTCATATACTTGTTATTAGTGAAAGCTTGTAATTTGTGATTAGATGATGTAAGATTGCTGTTATTGAGTAATTTGTGTGAAAATACGATTATTCTTTGCTTGTGGTTCGTCTCACATCGATAGACTTGGACTTACCTTGACTACCCTTGACAATTCGAGACCGATTTGACTAAACTCCACTTTTCAACTATAGTGAACCCAAAACCCTATATTCTCCCCCTTATTTGAATACTTTATTATTTTAGCTTGCATCTAATTATAATCTTAATTTATTTACCAATTAAATCGGTTATCGACTTGACTAAGACAAGACCGAGACTTGTAGCCTAACCCCACCATCCTTGTGGGTCGACCCCGATTTATACTACTTAAATTGAATTATTTTACAAATTGTTTTTGATAAAGGAAATGACGGCAAAACCGCTTATCAATTATGCAAACCATTCTACAAGCTTTAGGAAATTGTAAAGTGGTAAAGCCCTTGATAAACTAAGCGGCTTTCTCTTACTCTCTTAGTTCTTATAAGGGCAACAGTAATAGAAGATTATAGAGAAGCTTTTGATCGTGATTTACGGGTTGAAGCCGCTGATTACTTTAGCGGCTTTTCCTGAGTCGTATTTAAATCAGTTTTTAAGGTACCAGCTTAATGGAATGTTATGAAAACAGTGAAGTCGCCAACTATCCAGCAGCTTTATATAAAAACTGGAAAAAAAAAGAGTACAAGTAATAATATGGATTTATTGACCTCAAATAGTTTGAGACCGACCCCAAAACCCAATTAATTTTTTCAAATAACTCCATTTATCCCAAAAAAAAAAATCAAATAGATAGAGGGACCTGGAACTTTGAAGAAGGTGTTGGTAAAATTGTATTTGACGTTCTAATGTCATTATACCTTTATATGTCCTTGTGATTCTTTCCAGATTTGGTAGGCCAACTTTATTATGCGTCCAATTAACTAGGCTTCTTTAATTTACAGCTTCTAGTGTATATTTTTGTAAAAAGCGTTCTGCTCGTGACAGACACTATCCGTCACAAGTTAAAAATGAATAATGTCCCTCTCATAATAAGATAAGTGGGAGGGCAAGTGGGGAGGAAATGGAGCACCACATGAACAGTGTCACTTGCATATTGTGAGAGGGGCACTATCGTCTTTAGCTTGAGACGGATAGTGTATGTCTTCAATGGAAATGTGTGATTTTCGTAAGGGTGAAATTGAAGTGTCGACAATTTTCAATATGGATGTTCAAAATAAATTGCACCCAAAAACCGTCAATTTATAGGTTTCGTTAATCGAACCATTTAGACAGAGCGGTTCGTGAACCAAACCGTTAAATATGTCATAAGAAAGGTTCGATTTTGGTTCCCTATTTAAGAAAACCGATTAACCAAACCGAACCGTTTGACAAAAAATTAAGCAAAAATTAAAAATATTATATAGAAAATTTGTTCTTTTGATTCATTTCTTAGTGCATTCAAATTTAAAAACTCATAAATTGATTAATAATAAAGTATATCTACTTAACTTTATGGTTAGATAT
>JAOWBH010147289.1:0-12571 GCA_028566215.1 Silene coronaria | reverse complement strand
CCCCCCCCCCCCCCCCCCCCCCCTAAATCCGCCACTGATGAAGACGTATACCTGCACCTATAGCTCTCAGTGTTTCGGAAATTGAGTCACGTTGAGTCCAATAGTTGGATATGTACCCATGTCCAACACCCATTCCCGAGTCCGAGTAAACTTGGAAGTGTTGGCGCAAAGATCATGTTAACCGAAGAATCAGTATAAAAGCATGTGCATAGACGTGACAAATGGTTCATTCGTGTCGGGTCGTATTGGTTTTTGTCATTTTGCGTGCTTTGTGTCGGGGGATTTCGGCCTCTGGGTCTGAGTCAGTTTAAGCTCAGGTTGTTTTGGGGTCAATGGTTAGTCAAGTCAGTTTTGCCACGTCTGAATGTCTGATCATCATTTTTGGCAGGGAAACCTGGTAGCTCAGAATCAGCCAGTCGATCTAAAAATGAAGGTGAGGGTTCAGGTTCACTAAGAGAGGATGAAGATGGATCGAGCACTGGCTTAGCAACGGAGGATGAAAGTGGCAGTCCTGCAAATCATGGACACAAAGCCAATTTTGACGGACTCAGATCATCGGATCGTTGTGAACGAGCCATTGACCTGATTGGTAGTATGAAGAGACAAAAGTGCGTAGTGCCCCAAACAAGTTATAATGGAGACTTTAACAATATCAATAATTCTACACCTGAACTGGAACTCTCTTTAAGAAGGGTCCATGATTCCGAGATCAAAGAGTTAGATGAAAAGCGCACACTTAATCATTCTGGTGCCTCTGCCTTTTCAAGGTGAGTTCCTGCTTCATAATGACCCTAACATCAAATTATAATTATCTTTACCCCAAATCTAATGCCTCTAAACAGGCTCCCACTCCAATCAAGGTAGGAGGTTAGACTTGCGCAACTTTTCAACTACATAAACAAAGAGCCGGATTCCTAATGACCCTCAACCGAAAACAAAGAGCACCATCTTCCACTTCATAAAATGAAGTGCAGGTTGTGTAATTAATTTACCTGGATTCATTGTAGCTGTCTGGACGTCACAAAAACTTATACTCCGTATGAGAAGGTCTCACATGAGATATCAGCACATCAACCTTGTAATAAAACGAGTGTACATAAGGATTTGAGTTGACCTCACATGTGAAACGGTCTCATACAAAACCATGTATTACTCACTGTCTGAAGGTGATATCGAGTTTACACAGTACTCGTAGCTGTGAAGGGTGTAAAACGCTATGGAGATGTAGCTAAATCCATTTTTTTCTTTACCACTCACCAAGCAGTATTGAGCAAATAACTACTCTTTTCAGTAACTTTAATTTGTACCAATGATAATTTTTTTTTTTTCAGGTATGACGGTAACAAAAAGTGTCAGACTTCTTCCCCTTTATCGATCAGTGAACTGACAGAAGTGAAAGGTGTAGCTGACTCATCTCCATTGCCTAAGACAGTGAATAGCAAACAAGATGACAAACCCATTGCAGGCCCTCAAAGCGATCCCCTACCGGGACCTATCATTGATGGAGGTGTTTGGACTGGTTATGCTTCAATGGACCGACCCAGTTTCAGCTCTCTTCCGGGTCCTGGTCCTGGTCCAGATGTATCATCAAAAAGTCAAAACTCGGCCTTCCACAGGGAGGAGTCACCGTTTCTGACAAGCTCTTCTCTGAATTCTGGCAGTTCAGTGGCTGTGGGTCCCAGCAGCAGCAGTACTCGGGACAATGATATCGATGACGAGAAAAAGGTCAGTGCTTGTGAAAGTGCATCTGAGGTTACTGAGCTTAATACTAACGGTCCTGGCATGGTGGAAACAAGTGCCATTAAAGAGGTTGTGAAGCATGAAAGCTGCAATAACTTTGAACTCGGTCAGCTCAGACAGAAAACAGGTCTTCACTCTGCACAAAGAGAAGCTGCTCTGGCCAAGTTCAGGCTAAAACGGAAGGGACGCTGTTATGAAAAAAAGGTGCGTGAATATAATGTAATTGAGTTGCTAGAACATTTATCGATATTACTAGACAGACGGTAAGTTTAAGTCAGTATAAGGTAGTAGCTCATTACCTGGCTTTGAAACTCTTCTGAAGTTGCCTTTGTCGCTCTTTCCCTTCACACCTAAAAAGCAAACTCAGCTAACTAGAATAGTTAGTTGATACACACCAACAAGGGTTGTTTCCAGTAGTCAGATTTTCATCTCAGAGAAAGGTGAAGGACTCGTAAAGAGGTCTCTTTTTTTAGACCCAACAAATAGGTCAATCGAGTTGAGTATAGGTCATATAAGTTCGCGAGTGGTCATTTTCGGGTATGTGCATTTTGGGAATTTTGGGTTGGATGTGTTTTTATTGGTCATTTAAAGGTAAGGGGGCCGCAATTAGGATTGGATAGGGTTTCAAGTCGAATTCGTGTTATTCTGTTTGCTTGCGGGTCAGTTTTGCCAACTTATCTACGTTTCCCTGTTCACGTATAACTTTTTTCGTCCAAAGAAATACATATCTACTAATTTTGAGTTGGATTTCTGGAATTTAACGCCTCATTCCGATCTTGATTACATGTGCAGGTGCGATACCAAAGCAGAAAAAAACTAGCTGAGCAGCGTGTGAGAGTGAAAGGACAATTTGTTCGCCATGTTTCAACTGATCAAATGGCTATTGACGATACCAAAACTAGCTGAGCAACGCATGAGAGTGGAAGGACAATTTGTTCGCCATGTTCCCACTGTTAAAGCCCTGATTAAGAAAAAATAGAGAAAACCCTGGAGGAATCGGATTCCTTGCGCTCGTATGTTACTCATACAATATTGGTAGGAACCCAGAAACACAAAAGTTAGATTCTGGAAGCTGGACATGGAAAAAGAAGCTTTTCCTCAAGGCATCTTCATTTTGATTGGGTTCTGATTTATGTTCCTCACTTTAATTTTCCTTTTGATTTAGAGTGGCACCCTAACTAATTCTTTTCAGTTTGCTCATGTGATAACAATTTGAGTTGAAATTGTGTATCTTGCTTGCGAATTTGATCTCGGTTGAAGCAGGGCTAGCGAAGCCAGTGCACGCCGACTGTTTTTCTTTTGTTGGCAAAATGGTTGGTGGAGATTTGTAAGAATCATGTCACTCTATTGCTCACCCTTGTCAATGCATTTGCTATATATCTCGGCCATTAGATGTACACCGATCCAGAACATCTCAATCATTTCCGTTTGTTGATGTAGGTTTTTCGTAGCCATATTTTGAACTATATGTCTTGCTCAGGACAGAATCCATATTATATCTAAGTATGGATCCAATTAGAAAGTATCCAAATAGTCAAATACTACAACATGGTGATAGACGGATGGTGGAGACAACTTTGGCCGTTTCTTAGGCAAATTGTCCCGTCATTTGGTGTCTATTTAATCAGTTTCTTGTTTAAATTGGATATATTCATCTTAAGTAAAAATCTGTGTATCTTTTTAACACCGAGATTGTTTGATTTTCCATGGTATTGTTTAGTTCAACTGTTGAAGCGATTAAAGCAGAATCTGATGCTCCTATACTATACACCTACAGTCCCAATTATTTGTGTGGAGGTCAAATTGAGCATATATTCCGTCCAAAAGGCCATCTTTTATTAAAACAACAATGAGTCACAAGACTCACAACACCATATTACAGAGTTATCCGCTTTTCCAAGGTTGTAGAAACACCCTTTGCGACGGTTGCAACAATCGAGATTAGGCCGTACCAACCGAGACCGACACCGATAAATCACAAGATGGAGTCTTATTCTTAAAATACTTTTACTACTGTTTATTCAAAACATTATTTTGGACAATCATACATGAAACATATGATCTCAGCTTCATGTTCATGAGTAAGGCCAGAGCATCTACATGTTGACGTATAAACTTAAGCAGCACCCACGTGTATCTTCCATGCAGATACGTCGAAAACCATTAAATTTAATTGTCGGTGTTTCCTTCTTCCTCAAGACACATCACTTTTTGTAATACGACTCACGAATTTGCCTTCTTTCAATATCATATACAAATGTTTTACTCAAGTTGGTAGGGAGGGGTAAATGACCAATATATTATCTTGTTGTAAAATGTAAACAAGTACTCCGTAACAATTAGGATCTGGATTTAGAAATGAAGCGTTACCATCGACCAGGGTATACGATAATATGATACATTCATTGGTGCATACAATAAGAGTAGTATTTCATTCTAAAAAGTTGGAAAAGTTATTTACGAATGTAAAAGTATAAAACTGTGATGGAAGTATAATACAATATACAATGGGACCTATGATTATTGCCTACACTATATACACACACACGCGCAAGTCCGAAACACATTACTCAAAACACCAAAGCAAACAATTAGCTGCCTACGTTTTTTGAATTCCTAAACTCTTTACAACAAATATGTATCCGGGTGAAGGCATGTATGTTGACGATGAGCCTGTTCACCGTCACCACCTTCCTAAAATGGATGATGATGATGATGAAGACGATAATGACCACCACCACCACCATCACGATCACGACCACGAGCATGAACACAATCCATACTCTGGCAACCAACATCATAACCATCCTCCTCGTAATACTCCACCACCACCATGTCCACCACGGCATCACCCAACCCCTCCAAAACGCACCCGCACCCTCACCCCCATCGCCACGCCACAACTTAGACCCCAACAACCACTACAACCACCAACACCACTTAACCCATCCCAAACACTACAACCACCGACACCACTCCATCCTCCGGTACCACTCCAACCACCAACACCCCAACCACCACAACCACCTCTCCAATTCCAACCAACACCACAACTACATCAACAACGGCCACCACCAGACTCACCTCCGACTCCTCGAAAACCTCACCCACCACCACCAATGGACCTCAACCACCCCCACCACTATAACGACGACGATGACGAGGATAAAAACCCACAACGTCAACTCGGTGCCATCGTCTTCATCCTTCTCCTCCTCTTCGGCCTCACCGCTTTAATCCTATGGCTAATCTACCGTCCCACAAAACCCCAATTCACCGCCGTCGCCACCCTAATCTACTCCCTCAATACCACCGCCGCCGCCACCATCGCTCCGGCAACCGTCGCCGCCTCCATGCAATTCGTCATCCACACAAGAAACCCAAACAAACGGACCACCCTCACCTATGACCACCTCGCCGCCACCGTGTACTACCGGACCGCCGCCATCACGCCGCCGGTGGCCCTACCGCCGCTATACCACCGGAAGAAAAGCTCAATAATCATAGCTCCGGTGATCGGAGGTCCGCCACCGGCGGTGGCGATCCCGGTGGCGGCGGAGGTGGCGGAGGAAATTGCCGCGAACGAGGCGTACGGGGTAATTGGGTTTAGTTGGGTGGTGGTGGGGAGGGTGAGGTATAGAGTTGGAGGGTTTAAGAGTGGACATAGTAGGGTTTATGTAAGGTGTGATGTGGTGGTGAGATTAAATGGTGTTAATAATGGTGTTTATATTAATCCTGGTGGTCAAGTACCCTTGCTTGCTGCTCCGCCTTGCCTTGTTGATATTTAATCAAGGGCTATAATTGTCATTTCGGTTGCTATATATGTTCTTGGCTAAAATACATTCTTAATTTGTTTGTAAGAATGGTTTTTTAAATTACCTTTCAATTGTCCAAATTAGAGTTTTTTTTTTTTTTTTTTTTTTTTTTTTAAATTTTATTTTCCATAAGAAAGTGTTGATTCCTATGAAGTGGCCTCTTTGTGTTATTTTTATTTTATTTTATTTTATTTTTATATATATATATATGAAGAGAAGTGGGATTAATCAAAATTAAAAGTACAAAAAACGTAAATAAAATTAGAGAGCATAAAAAGGAACTATATAAGGCCAAGCAACGCCACCAACATCCTGATGCACCAAGCGGAAAGATGATTTGGCAAATTCGACTCCTCAACAATAAGCAAGTGCTGAGACTGAACGATCCCATGGTTAGCCATCCACATGAATTAGCTTCACGATAAATGTGTTGAACTCAGTAGCGGGCCCAAACTTTAAGAATGAGAGTGCACAATTAGAAAAAAAAATCGAACAATATAGTAAAATGATTAAACTCCATCATTGTCATTACATAGTAAACATCATGCTAAAAAAATTACAAATTTTAAAGATTAAAGCCATTCGATGAGAGAAAAAACACAAATTCTCGCTTGTGACGGACAAAATCCGTCACAATCTTGTGACGTGAGACAAAAAAGCAAGTGGGGGAGGTAGGTGGGAGGGTAAGTGGGAAATGCTTGTGAGACGTCACAAACTTGTGACTGTCACAAGCAAAACTTACTGGAGAAAAAATCATCGTCTTTTGAAATATTGAAGTTTTTTTTAATTAATATTAACGATAAAAATGTATTTCGTTCTAGCTTGATTGTGAGGATTACTAATTGTCATTCTTTTATGTGTTTTTTTAGTGGATTAAAAGAAAACTCTGAAATATTGCATTTTTCTATTAATCTAAAATGACACATAATATATATATACATAATTGCGATTTGAAATTTTTAATTGTAATAATAAATCTTAAATTTGGGCTCTAGGATTCAAATTGAATTTTTTGTAATTAAGAATCTATAAATCTAAAATTGAGAATGTCAATTAAAATAACAACTAATCAAAAATCACAATGCAAAATCATAAATAGACAAAAAAGAATCAAAATAGAGGTACAAAAATAATTATAAAATAAATCAGTCAAAGAAATTTGAAACTAAAAATTTAAATTGAAAAAATAAGGAAGAGAAATTTTTTAAATAAGAACTTTATGGTAGAGCAATTTATACCAAAAGTTTAGGCGAAAAAAAAAAGGAAAGAAATGAAAATTGAAAATTTAGTCGATACAACAAAAGAAAGGAAAAAAGGAAAGCTGAGGAGCAGACAAAATAGGGGATCAAGAGGCTTGATCCCGCAATCTCTTAAATTGTGGCTGCTACCATTTCCCATTGAGCTACTTTCCATACCATACTTAATTCACGCGGAAATTTAATATATCATTGACATTCACTGCTTTTAAAAATAAAAAAAATTCCCCGACCAAGGGTGCGCACCCATGGGTCTGCCACTGGTTGAGCTTCTATCTTCCACGAATTATCCCGAATAAAAGATTTGCAAATTTGAATTAAACGCGAGTGTGTTTGTAATAACCCAGATTTCTGTAGCTGAGCACTCGGCCGAGTAAAACAGAGTACTCGACCGAGTGGACTTTTAACATGAACTTTTTGGTTAAGTGACACTCGGCCGAGTATTAACTGGTGCACTCGACCGTGTGCACGAACTGTAGACCATGTTTCCGCGTGGTGGGCTCTGTGTGTTGGGCCTTGCTATATAAACACCTTATTTAGTTTTCTCATTCATTTTTTCAAACCCTGAACACCCTCAACTCTCTAGAATCTTTTCCAAAAACCCTATCATAAGACCAAGCTTAGATTTAGGGGATTTATCTACCAAATTTTGTCCTTTCCATTTCCATTTCCATTTGTAAGTTAACATTAATCTTTCTCTTTCAATTTTATGTTGACCCAAGCCCTAGAATTTAGGGGTTTTCACGGGTATAATTAATTAGTAGTAATAATTAGTATTATGGGTAATTAAAGAGTATTAGTAAGGAGGGTTTATGCAATAAAAGGGTATAAGATGTATTGTGATGGTAATTATGTGATTTATGTATGATGAGATGGTTTTATGAGATAGATTCGAGTTTGTCTCGGATTGCTTATGGAGATTGCTAAAAGTTAGGATTTTCCTACTCGGTTTCAGTAAGTGTCAATGTGCATATATGCCATTGTTGTTGTTGTTGTTGTTGTTGGTCTCACATGATTGTTGTCATTGTGTCTTAAAGTATTGTTGTAATTGTTGGACTTGCATTATAACATGTAATAGGGCATTGTTATTAGTCTCATGTTATTGTTGGAATTGCATTACATCATGATAATGGGTAATTATGGGTGGTTTCACATTATTGGTGAAAGTGTATTATAACATGAGGATGATTAACTGATGATGCATGTGTTCTTGGCATGTCAGTATTCATAACCCATGAGATGGTTGCATAATTGACATATTATGTTGCATATTGTGATACATGTTATTGTGGTTCATGTTGAAGGTTGTTGGTGGAGTTGTGGTTGTGATATACATTTGTTGAGGAGACGTAAGATGGTTCAGGATATCGTCTTACGCTTAAGTCGCCTCATAGGGTTTACCACCCTAAGAGAGACGTGCACATTAATGGCTTAAATATGGAGGGACTCGCATTGCGTCACGACGTCTGACAGGGGTCTGGGTAGCGCCCGGGCTCGGTACTACGGGTGTGTCCCGAGTACCTTTTTTCGGATTGCGGTCTGGCTATTTTGGTGGGCGGTGTTGCAGTGCCGTCACTTGGTTGTGGGTACCATGGGTGTGTCCCTGGTACCGATGTGTTGGTTGTGGAGTGGTGGTGAACAAAGACTTGTGATTGTGCATTTATATGTGCATAATTGTATTTCATATTCATATTCACGTGTCTTTTCGTATGTGTTGTATTATTGAAAGGGTTATGAGTAATATGTCACCTTCTTTAATTGGGGTGTCATGTGTTGATCCATATGATATTTTCGATCATAAGGGAAGCAGTATGATTTACAGGTTTGGTTTTGATACGATCGAAATTTGGGCCGCGCTACGGATATTGGATTCAAGTACATGGTTATGATAGACGTCTTAGATTGTAGTCGAGTTGTACTCTATTATTAATTTATTGTTATTCTTGTAATTAATTAAATATGGACTTTAAATAAAATGTTTCTTAATTGAAATTATAATTCACTACGTCGGAAAGCCGAGATGGTAACGCCTTTAATTACCTTGGCCAGGTGATTGGGAGCGTTATAGTGTCGCAGGAAAAGTTGCTCCATTTTCATGGAACTTCCACCACTTGAGAGTGTTATTATTTGGCTTATACCAAAGCACCTAATTTCTCTATAATAGGGAATTGATTGTTGTCAAATTTTAAAGTTTTAAGCTTTATAGTATGATTGATAACACCACGCTTGCTGCCGCGTAGAACAGTTTTCTAAATCTCCAAGAAAAAAAAAATGGAACAAACGCATCTTAAGTTTTTTGAGACGACAATGACAAAGTGTAGTGGAAGTAGGTATGTAATTTTGAGTGTTTAAGATGATTATGCTACCGCTAAAGTGGTAGAGCGATAAAGGCATGGTAATGTTGGAGCTATTACATCATATAATCTTCATCTTTAAGTCTTTTAAAATATGAAGTGGGTCATAAGGATTAAGTTAACATATACGTATTGTAAAGGGCGAATGTGGTTAAGGTGAAGCAAATTTACCCCTGCTATAACAAACTCTATATAGGGATTATTGGAGATGTTGATGGCTATGGACGGTTATGATGAAGCGTGCACGGTGGACTAGTGGCTAAGATCCAATTGGCTTGTGTGGAATCAGGACAATGGTTGTTGTCGGAGATAGAGAAAGGTGTGTCATGATGGTATAAAGGTGGTGGCAGGGTGATGGTTGGACGAAGATTGTGGTGTTGGTGAAGCATCCGTAAACTTGATGTAGGAGTATCTCGCCCAACGATGATAATAGGAAGGAAACACACATAAGTAAGTGTAAATAATCAAAGAGACACTGTAATTTTTACATGGAAACACCTTATCGATCAATAAGGGTAGTAGTCATGGTCTATCCAGCAAATCTATCCACTAAAAAGAAACTAAACATTTCTAGAGTGCATTTTCTAGTGGTGTTATGACTACCACTTTATTGCCCCCTTTTCCCATAATATTTACCCGAAATTAATGATCTCAATTCTAAGTTTAGGTAGTAAAAACAAAGAACATTCAAAACTGCTGCTCTTACTTAAGGAGCTACTAGTCTACTACCGCAATCCATTACAATTAAATTATCTTCAATTCTTCCTAAGTCGGTTGTGATTATTATTTTCTCGGTTTTATAAAACCATCTCAAAAAGGAAAGTAGGCCAATAAAAATAGGATGAAAGAAGTCTATTGTTAAAACTAAATATATTAAAATATAATGATTTAGGGCTTATTTATTTGAGAGTTTTTCGAATGAATAACTCATTTAATTAAAAAAAGTCTTACGATATCTACATAATATGTCATATTTGACCGGATATAATTTTTTAGAAATCGAATATAAAAAAATAATATTCAAAACAATTCTCTAAACTTAATTTTCTAAACTTCTTCACAATCTATACTGTATCGTTGTTCTTGATACAACCTTTCATGAAAGGTTTTTCGAATAGATAAGTGAGAATAGCCGTTCAATTTGGAGAATAAACTCTTTAGAGAGAGATAATAATTTGATCTAACCACTTAAAATAGCTTAAGAAGTTGAGTTAAAGTAGGTTGAAAGAGTTAATTTTCGAAATGGCGTTGTACATGATCTAACCAAGTACCTAATAAGTTGAAAACGCGAGTCATGCAAATGCTCTTTCACAAATTCTTGTTTAAGAATTTAAACTTAAAAAGGATATAAATATGGTCCAGTCCACAATCCAACATTTTATCATTGTCTTGTCTTCGGTCTCTTCGGTCCGGTCGTAGACCGAAGAACACCCGTATGTATGATTGATCGAAGATTTGCAGGGGAGGTGGTCATCCAAAATGACAAGCTCAGTAGACGACACAACTCCTCTGTTGACAAGTCACTCAGTTGCTTGATTAACTTCCCTATATGTATGTTCAATTTTGATTGACCTATTGTCACCGTTAACACAAATTCTTATTTAAGAAGCATATTTTCCGTCTTAAGCTTAAGACGAGTCAAATATGTAACACCCCATTTAAGAAGAAGATTTTAGCAAAACATTCCCTGTAATATCCCGGATTATTTGACTTAATATTTGACCCGACAAGTACGTCATTATCGTATTGACATCGAATTATGTTTTATTTATTATCATTTGGTATCGTAATTATACTATTTCATTAAGATCGAGTTATATTATGCGGTATTATGTGGTCTTGCGGGTTTGGGTCGAATATGGGTCGTGGGCTAAGCAAACAAACCGTGTAAACCCTACTCATTTACCCTATAATTACCGTATGCTACACTCACCCTAAACACACTTAAACCCTAAAACTACTTCACACATTTCTGAGAGGAGAGTGACGGCAGTAGAGCTTGAGGGTGACGGCTGATCGACGGGTGGTTCTGTGGTGGTTCTAAGGGCTTTTTTTAGGGCTGTTGCGAGGTATCACACGACTGCTTTTCTTCTTCTCTTTTCTGCTTATGCGAATTGTTTAATTATGTGTATGGGTCGTCTAGACTAGGGTCGCATTTAGTGTCGTGTCGTGGTGGTAGGGTGGCTGTTGTCGTCTGTGGTGATAACCACGGTGGTTGTGTCGTACTAGTGCAGAAAGGGAACCTGGTTGTGTATGTCGATGGGTGATGTCGTTTGTTGATCGGGTTAACAGGGTTTGTTGTGGGTCTGGGTCGAGTCAGAGGGTGGCATTAAGGGTGGTTATAGCGGTCGTTGGTGTCACTACAGTGGTTGCCGTGAGTTTTGCCGACAACAGCAGTGAGTTTATGCGTTTTGTCGTAGGGTTAAGAAAGGGGGCACCACCGTTGACTCGGGGGAGGTCGACACGGTGGTGCCGGTGTCTAGGGAACCATCGTGGGTCAGGTAAGACCACGGTGGTGATGAAACAGTGGCTGTGGCATGGTGTGTGGAGTGGTGTCGCGAGTTTCAGAGAAAGTTCAGTAGGTTTTGTGTCGAGTCAGGTCTGTTTTTAGCCGTGGCTTGACTCAGTGAGTTGAGTCGACCACGGTGGTAGGTTGTGGAGTTGGTCAGGCTGGTGTGGGGCAGACGGTGGTGGTGGTAGCCGAGGTGTTTGGAGGAAGACGAGGGAGTGGCACGGTGGTGAGGATTGGAGGTTGATTTGGGAAGGTTGTGTGTGTTGTTTCGTGGGTCGGTTCGGGTTTCACTATGCGTGTGTGGTTAAGGGAGGAGTCGGGTTTTGAGTCGGGAATTTAATAATAATGATAATAGTGTGACATTTTATTAATGTCGGTATTATTAGTATTGTGATTCCGATCACTTTTATACGTCGGGTTACTTAGATTAACAATATCATTATTATGATTATTATTATTATTCCTATTAATTCTATAGTTGATAAAAGGATTAGAGTCGGGATTGGGATAATTATAAGACGGGTCTTATTAATTAAGCCTATAATTATTAAGGAGTCTTTTGATAATCGGAATAGTAATTGGATATTATTTACTTCTTTAGGTGGTGATTTCCGAGTGGAGTATTTCTGAGCCATCAGTTGTGAATTTTATTGCTGATCATATTTCAGGTAGAGTATCTACTCTACTGTATCCATGGAATGAATTGTGATATGATATGATATGATAATTTGATTATGGAACTGTTATGATTATGATATGATAATGATATTCATGTTGATATTTATATTGAGCATTATGATATTAATTGTGATATGAATGGAGGAGTATTCGGGTGTATGGAGTTGATTGGGGATCAGATGATCCTATTTGGGCCCAGGCTGGTTCTGCAGACCT
>JAOWBH010147278.1:0-12572 GCA_028566215.1 Silene coronaria | reverse complement strand
AAATGAAGAGGATGATTTTGTTGATTCAGTTGAGGAAGATGAGATGGTTATTACTGTTAGGAGTAAGAAAAGTGTTAGAGATGGGAGTTCTCGACCCCATGATGAGAACGACGTATCCAGGATAACTCCACCAAGTTAAAGATTACTCGATCGAGTGTCATAATCAGAATGTGAGACCATAGGAACACCCGACCGAGTCCACTTAACACTCGGTTGAGCCAATGACCACTCGACCGAGTGTAGGAATACTCGATCGAGTCTGCAACAAGGATGCGTCTTCTTTAATTCGTTCGTTGATATTTCAAAGGGTGTAGTGCAACAATTCACATCCCACCTCCATTCACGAACCGACAGCGTAAGACAAAACCAATCAGCAGTTTGGTAAGTTCACGAAAGTCGTGAATAATCTCCAGATAAGTATCCCTTTCACTCAATTTGTAATGCAAATATCGGTTTATGGAAAATTTCTTAAAAAAATCGTTCATTTGGTGAAGTGCAAGCCATTACTTTTACTGAAGGGGTGCAGTGCACTCTTACCAGGTCGATCCCACCCAAATTCAAAGATCCTGGTAATTTTTCGTTTCCTTGTACTTTATGGGTAGAGTTATGATATTGTGTAACTGTGAGGTCGAGAGGATATGACTTGTGACCATTCGTACTTTATTATCAGCTGAGTAGCTACGAATTAGGGTATTCATCAAATGAACGTTCACTATGCTTTTTTCCTCGGCTTTGAACTGTATATGCTCAATGAGTATGTCGCCTTCATAAGTCTCAATATGAACTACGCCAATCCCTGCATTGATGTTATGCTAAATTGGCCACAACACTTTATTTCCACATACGATTTCGTTCAATGTGCCTACGATCACTCCTTTTTTTCCTAGCATAACGATGTTATTTCATGAAAAGGCATACACCGCGTGTGAAATCAAATGGTTGCGCGGTTTATTGGCTACCTTTAGCGTTTCTTCTTCTAAATCGGTCTCGCTCCTTTGTGACAATCAATCGGCTCTTCGTCTTGTTCGCCATGAGATCTTTCACGAAAAGATGAAACACGTTGAGGTCAACTGTCATTTTGTTCGCGGAGTTTTTTGTCGTGTTATTAAACCAGTTATGTACATACTAAGTGTCAATTGGCCGATCTACTTATCAAGGCCCTAGTTCATTCTGCTTTTGAAAGGCCTCTCTTAAAGTTGCCATTTCGAATATCCATGCTCTAACTTGGAGAGGGTATTAGGTCGCTATATTATTGAGAGCGTTTTAGGATCACTTTTTCGCTCGGTTTTGGTATATATCATGTATTTAGGATTTGTGTATTATTCGGTTTATTTATGTTAGTAAGCTTGTATCATGTATATATCCATTTGTTTATTCATTAAGCAATAACACATATAAGCTTTCCCAAACTAAGTTCTTTCATTAACATATACAAATATGAGTTTGAAGCAAAGTAATTGAGTACCTAAGCGACCTTAGTTAATTCTCTATGATAAACTTACAAAATGCTTTTTTTTAAAAGTTTCACACCAACTTGGACACATTTCAATATTAAGTTTGACATCAACTCCATTTTTTTTTATTTTTTTTTTTTGCATTAGAACACTACTTTAAAAATAAATTTTATTTTGATGTATACCCCCCTCAAATTCTGACAAATTGCAACATTTGTGTTTTTTTTTTTTTACAAAAAATAAGAAAAGTGATGAATTGATGATAGCAGATGTCAATGTGGGCTGGTGTAATAAAGTATTGCAAGGGTACATTATATTTTTTTTATTTTTTTTTAACAACAAAGTTATATTCAAAATAATAAATATAGCAATGCTACCAATTGTGCCAAATAAGGAAACTGTAGCATTTTGTAATAATCGAGGGAGTATAGATTGATATGTGTTAAATGTTAATGCTAGTGATTGCAAGTTATTTTATGTCAATTTTGATCATTTCATATGACACCTCGAGTCAGGTCATTATTATTTAGAACCGGACCATTTGAATTTCGGTTTATACAATTTGAGATGCTTTCGAGTCTTGGATAAACCTTATCGTGTAAGATCATTCGTGTGGGATGAGCTAGGCCGAATCTACAGCACTAACGTCTCAAACAAGACCCAAATTGTTAGGCCCAACGGTTTTAACATAAACACACAGGAGCCCCCAACCAAGTGCTCCTCTTGTGTTAAATTCTACAAAAATCCAGAATTATTATCATTTTGTAGTCACTGCTAGGGTTTCCTCATCTTCATCTCCCGCCGCTCCTCAAAATGGTACTCTCTTCTTTTCATCTATTATTATTATTATTATTATTATTATTATTATTATTATTATTTTGTACTGAAATTTGTTTGATTGATTCACTCATATGTTAATTGAACCACCACCATTCTCAAGTATAGCATTTTCGATTATAATCTGCTGAATTTGTTAAAACTTGATTTTTCAGCTTAAATAATTAGTACTCCCTACGTTAATTGTTGACTTTAGCCTAGTATGAATATAAACATAAATTTATTTGTTTGATTGATTCACCTCATATGGTTATCATTTATAGTTTCCAACACTGAGATTTATGTCTATTTATTTTTCTCCATTGTTAGATTGGTACTCGTTAGAATTGAATCTAGTTTGACATACATCACCCATCATTTTGTTGGTTGTTGACAATTTGTAGTTATCGTATTTCTGACGTAGCGACCCCTTCTATCGCTTTTTCATTTATCTAATTCCCAGAATAAACTGTTGAGCTGTCTTGATTATTCTTTGTCTCGAACCCCAGATCCCCGGTACTTGAATCTTAAATCGCGTTCTGACACCATAATCAAGGATATGGGCATAGATTATAGAGTCAGTATCCTGCTCATACTACTGTAACAGTGACAACCCAAAGAAATGTAGTAGGTGGACTATACATCTGATGTAATACAACTCATTGTGCAATTTTTGAACATTATAATAAAGTTTTCGAATTTTGTTTTAAAGATTATGAGCTGTAGTATAAAGTTTTTGTTTTCGTTCACTTAAACATTAAGCTCAAAAAATTACAATATAACTCAAAAATATTACATATAAGCTCAAATAAATTTGAGTTTGTCGTCAAAAAAATTAAAATGTACAATAAGTTGTAAACTTTAAAATGCTCAAAAAAAAATACACAAAAGCTCAGATATATATATATTAGATATGAGGTAGTACAGCTGATGTATGTTCCTTTTTCCCAAAGAAATGCTACCGTGATACAAGTAGAGGAAGGGGTTGTGTATGTAGCATAACTTTTCTTTTTACTTCAGCACATGATTCGTCTTTGCCAAAAATTGTTTCATGCCGAGTGGAGAGTCTGATTGTTGAAAATGTTCAATTTTTTTACACTCGTAGCGGAGTCTTAGTATCACACGTCTCGATGGCTCATACTAAGGAGCAGCACAGTGTTGGCTTATTAACATTTCATCAAGCTTCATCATTTCCATTATGATTGCAACTATTTATGGGGGATGTTTTGCTTATAGCTTGTTAACCACTGTCTCACGGTTACACAATTAAACCCCTTGAAACACACACAAGAGTTGAGAAAATAATTGTGTGAATAAGAAGAAAAATGCAAGATATTTCTTGTAAAATCGTAAGGAGGGATGTGCAACTGTGCAAGTGAGCATAATTGTGTGACATAACTTAAATGCCATGTTTGTTGTTTGAAGTCATTGGACAAAACTATCCAAAAAGTTACTGTAAAAGAATAAAGCGTCAATCTTATTGTGAGACGAGTTACAAAGGAAAATATGAAGTTTATTCAGAGACACAGAGAATACTTTTTTAGTGAGTAGACGTGTTAACTTGTAGTCCGTGCTTAGCTGAGAAGTTTGAACTGATCTGATATGCCTAATGTATATCAGGTGAATGTACCAAAGTTGAAGAAGACCTACTGCAAAAACAAGGAATGCAGGAAGCACACCCAGCACAAGGTGACCCAATACAAGAAGGGTAAGGACAGTTTGGCAGCTCAGGGAAAGAGGCGTTATGACCGCAAGCAGTCAGGTTATGGTGGTCAGACCAAGCCTGTCTTCCACAAGAAGGTACGTATACCTTTGATTCTTTTATTTCATCTCTCTCCTTAAAAGCTTTTCTGTAGTGCTGTTTTAATATTGTCGTGTTTTTTACTGAACAGGCTAAGACAACCAAGAAAATTGTGTTGAGGCTACAGTGTCAGTCATGCAAGCATGTTTCCCAACACCCCATTAAGGTTTGTGTCATCTTTAAGTCATCCTATACGATGACATTGTTATTTTAAAGGAAAACTTGCATGAGGCGGTCTCACCTGGTGTGCCTGTCTTATATAGAAGTCGCTGCTATTATTTTACCTTATCGTTATCTTCTTGTCATCTTCTTGTTGAGTGATCTGATGTCTTGTATTGATGTTGCTTTGGCAGAGATGCAAGCACTTTGAGATTGGTGGAGACAAGAAGGGCAAGGGAACTTCTCTCTTTTAATTGCGCAGAAAGCTAGTCTTTGGTTACTGCCCCCTTGTTTGTCCTAGACACTCTTGTTTAAGTTTGAACCGTTTAATTTAGTTATTGTATAATGGTAAGACTTCTTATCCATTTAAGTGGATTGCTGAATTTTGATATTCAATGGTTTTGTTCGAGTTGCCTCGTGTAGTTTTCTGAGATTGTGAGACTTGCTTATTCTGCTCACTGTCATGGAGACTACATCAAAATGAAGAGTGGTTTTAAATTTATTAAAGTAATTGGATATCTAAGCAATCACCTCAGTCACATGTTTATCTCCCTTTCCTGGTTGTGGCCTCGTGGGCACAAATAGTATGACAACAAACAAACTATACTTGGAGGGTGTAAATGGACCGAATCATAATTAGGGGACGTATCCCGTGGTATGCATGTTGATGAACACCAAGAATCCAACACTGGCATTGTCGACAATAGTAGATTGGAGCCAGCCACAATGGCCATAACAGATGAACAGACTACCTATGCCACTGTCAGAGTCTCTTCCCCTTGGTATGTGGCAATGTGCTATCCGCCTACCCCTTAGGGTACGGTAGCCATTATGAAAACATGGTTCTTGGAAGTTGGGGAGTTGTGGCTTCTCTATGTTATAGAGCTACGTAGGTTAAAGGGCGACTTGAGGTGACCATTTTCCTATCTGAACTCAGCCTCGAGTGACCATTTTTACTTAATTGTAGAGGAGATCATCACAGAAAAGGAATGAACCATCATTTAAATCCCTCTTTTGGCCTAGGATATCATTGATTCGTATCATTTTTCTACGAGTACTAACCATATGAACTTAAATCAAACCTCAGCAACATATTATAATTACAGCAACATTAATATTGCAATATCGCACACAACAAATATACACAAATCAATCTAAAAGACAATTGTCCATCATCCTTGCACTAGCAAAGGTACACCTAAAATTACAAAAGCGCACATCAAGAAGATAAGAACCCACGCCATCAGACAAAATAGAACCAGATAGATCAAAAGCAACACAGCTCCTCTTCCCAATCAGTTTTTCAACACACTGCAGACAAAAAAAAAGCACGAAGTTAATGATATGCCCCATTTGACAAAATCCACCCATATGAGCAGTTCAAGAAGATAGGCAAGTACACAAAAGACTAAACATAATTATTTTTCTCTTCCTTATTTACTTGAAAGCAAGAAGTTAACAGTGATTCCTTTGTAATAAAGCAATTAATAGAAAAGTCTTACTTGTACAAATATGCAGCAATCCCCAGAATTATACACAGGAGAACAATGTCAATACAAAAGTTTCGGCTCGATCTCAACTGAGAAGAAAACAGGAAACTCATGATGTTTAGTGGTTTGTAGTGTGAAACTGCCAGAGGCAGAGTAGCAGTAGCAGACAGTAGATGTCCATTGGAAAGTTTGGATGTTTTCAAGTACCTGAGTTACAGTGTCCTTAAGCCTGACATTTGTATTCTTAAGGTCAGAAGCTGCCTTATCTACCTGTAAATGACATGACAATGACAGACAATTGGTCAAAATAGTCTAATCCCAGCTTTGGCTGCTACTAAGTACAAAGGAGAAGTCCATCACCTTCGTATCAATCTCATCCATTAGGGGCACCTGCCTGTCCATTTCCTGAACGTCAAATAAGCAGAGCATAAGTTCAACGAAATCATAAACAATTGAAACATCAGACAGAAGAATGATATAGAAAACCTCGTTCATATCATGGGCCATGTTTTTCAAGGTGTCCAAGCCTTCAGCTATCACATCCAAACCTTGGTCCTGTTGCACCAAGAAGCCAATAAGAGAAAGAAAAGTAGAAAACACACACAAATGACAACTTGCAAGCGAGAACTTCCATTTCAATTTCACTGTTTGTGTGAAAAACAAATAAACAGAATTGAAGAAATACCTGTCCCATTTTTCTCATTTCATAGTCTTGCTTGAATTGGCTCGACTGTTCAGACTCTTGGAAGTACTCACTGTCAAAATTTCCATCTAGAAATGTGACAAATGAAAACAGGTTACTTAGCCAATTATCGTGGATTGAAGTAGTAAGAAGTAAGAACAAATGTATTTCTCTCAAATTATAAATTCAATGAATCACCTGAACCAAATTTAATCTCTGTGCGAGTAGTTGAAGAACCCCATGCAGAAGTCCATCCTCCATTCTTTTTAGGTGCTGGAGTTCCATCCGGTATAGAATTGATTCGCTCAGGCAAAGCAAGGACCAAATCATTGCGAGCACCAAGTTCCTCAATTGAAAGGCCTTTGACCTACCATTGTTGACAATGGTTACTCCCTTTATATCCTTTGCTATTCTAACATTACATCACCATTTCAAAGTCTTTGATATATAGCTTCCCCTCCCTCCCAAAATTCTTTTCCATTCACCAGCTCAACAAAAAGTCCTAGCACTTTGTAACATTTCTTAAAAAAACTTCTTATGCTACCCAAATGCAAAGATGCTAATCGCATAGTGAAACAGACAAAAAATTCACACCTATTCTACTGAATGATTTTCATAGGCACATGTTTCTATTCAAAGTGTAAATGCATGAATTTGTTAACTGTTACTTAAATATCAACATCAGTTTGATGACGGTTTCACATTACCAGATTGATGACAGATCTCTATTAACGGCCTGAATCTCAGGGTTTGACATGCAATTTCTTGTTTTGTTTTGCTGTGGAAGTTTGCTTATATGAGACTAGTGCTATGTAAAAATATTATGAGTGAATTGAGGTCGAGATTTGTTATGTTGGATTTGTAATTATTGGAAATGCATGTAAAGTTGTAAACTGTGATGGGGAAAATTGCCTCTCAACAGAGACACAAAGTCATATGATAGAATAAACTAATTAAGCACGGAAATTGGAATTTGTTACTTCTAACATAGAGCAATAGGAACCTGCTTAGAATGTATATCTGTCTATAAAAAACTTTGAAGGCCATTACAGCTAATAAGCCTAAAGGAATGGTGAATAGATACTGTACTATTAGACAACTGCAATCTGCATCAATAGAAGCACCTTAATTTGCTCTAAGCATAAACGTTTCAGCTTGGACAAATCAAGTTGTAGCATTGTGGTGAAATCTGTGAATGATTACTACAATTGCCAAAAGGCCAAAAGACTAAAGGAGTCAACAAACAAGTATAACCATATGCAAGGACAAGAAATCTCAAAAGTGATATTGTTTAAAAGGGAGCGCAACTGAGATAGATTATGTAATAAAAGCGGTCAATGTAGAGTTGTCGATGCTTAAAGAAAGCGTAAAAAGAGGAATGATTATCAATATATTAGGTAATGTTGACAAATGCCAGCAGATACACCAGTTTTTAAGGCAAGACGCTCACTAAGGCAACGAAGGCTGTGCAATGATGCACCAAGGCAAAGGTGTAGGCCTTATCTACACAAGACATAATTTTTTTGCAAACAACTTCGTTTTTGATGGGCAAGTCAAGTAGTTAGCCTAGTTGTTCCATATAGTAAAAAGGGGATTTCACTACCTTTTCTCTCAACTATATTTTCATTACACGCCTCTTTTGAATTTCGAATTGGATTACTATGGGGAAATGGGGTAAAGGAAAGGAAGGATATAATAACAATGATAGATGAAATAATAAGGAACATGCACAGTAACGGGCTTTGCTAGTTGCAGTTGTGTACAAGGTACTACGACACTTGAGACATTTTGGCTAGCACCACATTTCGTCCTGCACTTGGCGCCCTCAGCTCGGCCTTTTATTATCAAGTTACCATTTACATCATGCAATGGTCAAAGACGTAGATTGTTTCACAACAACGGAAATCATATCAATACAAATTGATTAATCCAACACTTTATAAGACTACAAGGTTGCACTGAATTAAAAAAAGAAAAAAAAAAAAAAAAAAAAAAAGAATTTTCAAAGGGTCAACGGATGATGTTAAGATTTTATAAAATAATGGTAATGAAATTGTAAAAAGAATGTTCCACACTGTAATCTGTATTAATAAGAGATATCAACGATGGTCCAATAAAAATGCTACAACAAACTTTGTTTTCAAGTTGTGCTATGGCTTCTGAAGTTTGCTTGGACTGGTGATAGCTTAACTGCTTCATTTCCAATAGCAACTTAAAGTATCAGCTACCTATCGACTAAAGAATGTTTCTTCCTCCGTTTTTCTATTTTCTTCCCACTTCTCTTTCTTTCCCTAATTTGGTAAGCTTTTAATGACATTTACTACATTGTCTTTATCAGTTACTCTTTTTTTACAACAATTGCCACTATTAAATCACCCACATCCCAACCCTAAAATAAACAAGTATCACTTGTTTCACCTCATCTTCCATTCATATTACCTGACGACAACCACCAATCTCCAACAACAAGCACCGCAACCTCCGACCATTCCCCTCCCTCTGAACACCTCAGGCCACCATCCTTCCGTCAACAACCTAAACCTCGCTCTTCCTTCGATCACCTCAGACCACTGTCCTCCTGTCAACCACCTCAAATTACGACCTCTATTCAACCACTTCAAACCACCGCCCTCCCATCCGCTATTTCTGGTCGTAGATGGGGGTTAATTGCTCAGGTTGGTGTCGACACTAAAACAATAATGAGCTCGGCTTGGGTGGTGAGTTCCACTGTGCCCATGGATGATGGTGGTTCCGTTCCGTCAACCACCATCTCTTTGACGGATGAATCTGCTTGGCCGGTACTGTTGCGTGGAGTTTGTGGGTTGTTTGATGGTGTGTGCAGTGGTCGGGAGTGTTGGATGATAGTACGTTAACGTGGATGAAGTGTTGGGTGGTGGTGGTACTTGGGGGGGTTAACGGTGGGAGGAATGTTAGGAGAGCAAGGGAAAAATTAAATGAGATTAAGAGAGGGGTAGTGTGGTAACCTTACCAATATTCTTAAAAGACGGGAGAAAAGAAATGGGAAGAAAAGAAGTAATTATTTCATATTTGCAGCACAAATTCAAGGATAATTTGATATCCTAACCAAATAAATACAGTATGAGTTTTATAATCATCATAGCTGCCTGCAATTTTCCTCGCACAAAACTTAGTCAAAAAAGAAAATAGCGCTAAAAATCAGTCAAACTATGCATTGTTATAAGAAAAGATACAACTACAAGGAGCTTAAAAATTGTCCTCTAAAGCGCAGGCTACCACGATACACCAAACTTAGATGAGGAATGCAACTTTAAAGCTATGATGCTCGGACTCTCCTCTCCACCCCCCAGATCCAGCGGACCCGACCCGGACGCGGATCCGGACACGGATCCTCGTGTTGGATCTTGCTCGGTGCATGAGAGGCACAAATGAGCGGCATAGTTAGGTCGTTATTTGTCGTGCTTCTTAATGTCCTTTTGTATATTTATTTGTTTAATACTTAAGTTTCTCAGTGCATTGAAAACTTAATTCTCCTTTTTTTACACCTGCCATAGTTTTTATTGCATCTTTGAATTTTCAAAGCATGTATTCTATAAAATATTAAATATTCAGTCATATACATTTAGCCTAGGTGGGTACTCTACAGTTTTTTAGGATATTTACTCCTACTAGTCTACTTCACGTATGGAAGTACAGATTTTTCATGTACAACTAAAATTTATTTCCCTTTAAAAAAAATTGGGGAGTCCAAATTAATCTTTGGATCCTCGTACCCGAGTCCTTGATTTTTAGATTCCAAGGATCGGACACTCGGATCCGTATCCGTGTCGGATCCTCATATCCGAGTCTAAGCATCATAGCTTTAAAGTCCTAACATGCATTGACGTAAAGTTCAGGTAAGTGTTCTACAAAACAAAAACAGTCAAATATGCAGGGAATTATACATTTAAAGGTTCCACCTCCAGTCCACCACACAAAATCATGTAAAAGAGTGGCCTATGATCAAATGCAAATGAAGGCCCCAGCCTAGACTAACAGAAATCTGAAATCACTCAAATGGAATGCATCATGCAGGAAAGTAGACAGCCAATTCGTACCAGGTTAAAGGAAATGCATTAGGTAGAATTGAGTTGTACTCTGATATGTATATGTAAGAGAATTTTGACCTTCCACAAAACAATATAAGTAGAGCGCGTAAGAATGATTGTACCCAATTCAGAAAACAGATTTGTTAGGCGCCAATAATACAACAATATTCCCCTGGAAAATATTCTAAACTTCTTCAAGTTATTGTATTCATTTATCAAGAGTTCATACAATATTTATTCTTAACCATTTATACAAATTGCACCATGAGATGTGCTACTCCGACTCATCGACACGATGTCGTATCTGACACGTGTCGGATACAACCAGTGCGAAATTTTCTATTTTGTGGTCTAAAGCGAAGTGTTGAAGTGTCTTTCAGACACGCAACGACAACTAAGTGAAGTGTCTAAGTAACATAGACCAAGAGTAAAAGAGATGATAAGGTGCTATACAAAGTCCGTGTCCTCTTTCAAACATGATCACTGTGAACTTTAGGCAACTGAGAAAACATCAAGCGTCTTCGACGCATGTAATTAACACTACTAATAAGCTACAACAGCTAAACTGCTTAGTTTAAAATTGTGCACGGCGCTAAGGGGCTAAGATGAAGAGGCGCAACGCGCAAGGCGAAGGCGAAGGCGTGCGCCTTTTGGACGTGAGGGGCCCTATTTTTTATAACAAATTTGTAATTTCCAAATAAAATTTTGGGCAAGAATAGCCGTTTTAGAAGTTTTCAAGTTGGCTAACATGTAAGGAGTAAAAGAATAATGGGGAAAATAAATGGTGAGCCTTGTCTAAAAGATATGGAAAGTGCATACTAGCTAGCCTTGCTAAGTGAGCCGTGCCAAAAAGGCGCACCTAAAATGCATAGAGGCGTTTTGGCTAGTGCCTCATCCAAGGCACGCTTTTTGAAACTAAGCGCTAAAGAGAGTTTATATAAACAAAACGAGTCTCTTTTCTGCACACAAGAAAACATACTGGTCCAAACAAACCATGGAATCGTTCTCAGCCGCTTGATTTACAGCACAAATAATTCCCCAACTCTTAACCCACCAGAAGAGAAACAGATGAAAGTGATTAGTAGCTAACAAAAGCTATGAACCATGGAATTGTATAAATCTATTGCAATCAACTTGAAAGATACAATTCATCAGTTATTCCTATGGCAAATTGACTAATCAATCTCAGTGACTTTTTGAGACGGTAGTTACTACGCTTAAAAAGTTACTGAAGTGCAGCACCAAACTATACGTATTCCATTCATAGTTACAGAATACAATTTCAATCCTGAGCCGATGAAAAGACACTGGCTTTGGAATTTTCACCACGAACATCATTTAGTCACTACAATTAAACTTTGAAAAACAGAAGAACGTATTTGCTACAAAATTCAGATAAATGAAACAAATTCAGCTACAAGTTTGAAACGTACACACCCTTTTCTGAGCCAATCTCTGCAATTTGGGAAGTTCTTCGAGCAATTTAGCCTTAATACGACGAATCTCAGCATTCAACGCGACAACCAAAGCCCTATTAGATTCATTCGCAGCAACTTCCGCTTTCTGCACAAAGATTAACAAAAATCACAAAACTAACCCTAAATCAACAAAATTGGGGAAAAATTAAAAATTGAAAAAAAACGGAAGAAACCTGAAGAGCAGTATCAATGTCGGATTCAAAGGAAGCGTAGAGACGAGCGAAGGCATCATCACCGGAGACATTAGAATCACGTTGTTTATCAAGGTCGTATTTATCGTATTTTTGGCAGATGGATTCAACCCTTGTAAGAATGTCGATCACACTCATTTTATTTTAGGGTTTGAATTTTAACCTAAAAATGTTTTAAGTTTGGAAATGGGTAGGAAGGAAAAGTAATGGGAATCTCAGCGGAAAGATGAAATCGAGTAAGATTAGAGCAATAGCAATAGTAGTTTTTTTACCTAGGGTTGTCAACAAGAATTTTATTTAAGAAGTTTTTCTATTGTGTTTAAAAGTTGGTTCTTATTTTTAAGAATCAAGTTCAAAAATAAGAACTTTGTATATGTGGGGAAATGCACAACCAATAAATATAGCTTTGTAAAAAGTGAATAACTATTTAATAT
>JAOWBH010147267.1:0-12572 GCA_028566215.1 Silene coronaria | reverse complement strand
ACCATGTAGAATATCCAAAAAAATTCATCGCTTACCGTCGTACACTAACAATAAATCAATTATTTCCTTCAAAAAAACAATTAATTTAATCAATTATTTCCTATCTTTGCTATCTTAAATAAAAATTTGCTATCTTTGGACAAGTACCAGTCGATTTATAAACTCAAGCGCATTGCTTATAAATTATTTCCGCAAAATTTCTGGGTAATATTTTGCAACGCAAAATTTTGCAAATTGATCGATCATCCAATGTCGTGGGCAGGCCCAGAAGATCTCTACCTTTCAACATCTCTCGCAAGTTATCTTGATAGTAAAAATTCCACTAATTCTCTCTTTATATCTTTCTTTTTATTGCTAAATATTCCTTTTGATTGTTGTTTCTTCTTAAAGTTTTGTCTTTTTAATTTATCTACTTTATGTTATGTTATGTATTTATGAATTGGGTTTGTCTATAATCTTTCACAAATTCTTGTTTAAGACGTGCATATCCGTCTTAAACTTTGAGACGGGTCAAATAGGATAGATGAGACAAAAGCACAAGTCCTAGGGATTGTAATTGCATACCCTTTATAATCCTATGACGGATATGACCGTCTTAAGAGAGACCAACTTATAATGTTTTGATGTATGAATGTTGACTTTAATTTGTGGGTTTTGTTGAGTTTTGGGTCATCTTGTTTTGGGATTGAAATTCCATGTTGAGTTGATTAGACATTGAGAGTGGTTGATTATATGGAGGTAGCATTAGATATTAGGAGAGGAAGATGAAAGGTAAATTCAGAGCAGCGGAATCGAAGATTAGAGGATTATTAGTCATGAATTTGAGGTTTTGATCAAGAGATTAAGGGGTTTACAAATAGTTTGGACATAAATGAGGTGATTGGTTTCACCTATTAATTTGAGCTCTTTCAGTCCAAAGTACTCTTCTCCTCCCTTCGTCTCAATCATTTACTTACCTTTTTCATTCCTTGTGATGCGTATTTTTAGTCAAGGTAAACAAATATTGAGGCGGAGGCAGTATCATTCTATCAACGACTCTTGTCTTGCTATGTTTGGGTGTTTAGAGTTCTAGATACAAGTTGGATTACTTTTGAGAAAACAATGTGTCAAATTGACAACTTTCTTGTTATGATAGTTGGAAAAAAATTGACTTCGGGTGTTTTACTGGTTTTGCTTGTCAATCACTGCTAATCTAGAGATAACCCGCTAGCCCTAATTCTAAAGGTTAGTTAGTCTTGGAGACCAGACCAATGGCTCAATTCCACAATGGTACTGTGGCCTGTGGGCTTTGCCATTTAACAGTGGAGCATCAAGCTAAACTGGTTTTTGGAGGGTGGGGGTCCCTTATGGGAGCGGGGCCTTTAATCACCGAATTTCAAGCTTTCAGTATTTCTAGTTGACGTCGTACGTGACAGATGAGTTATGTCTTTAACTCGGTTATCCCTGTGACCTTGAACTTGATTTCGGATATTTAGTGTTTTTTGTGACTTGTTCTACTTTGAACAATTTCAAAAAGTCGGGTAGAATTTGAGTGAGACAATATCTCAACTGTTGATTTTGAGCTACCATCATGGTGTTTGTAAATAAGTTGTTAGTGTCTAGGAACTAGGCAGTATCGTTGTCGGTTTCAGTGCATGATGTTGTTATATACAGAGTATTTATTACATAAACCTCAAGGGCATCCTGTTGGCTGGTGAGCTGTAATACCAACTTTATAAATCGCTAGATGCATACTTGATATGTGAAGTCAAAATGCTAAGTTCCGTAATGATTTTTGAACTACATACAGGAAAAATTCTAGTCTTGCTGCGAGATGGGAGAAAACTCCTTGGCACACTTTGTTCCTTTGACCAATTTGGTATCTTTCTGCTCCAGTTTTGTGTTTGTTTAGTCCAGTTTAGTTTCGTTCTATGCTTATTCAGCTGATTATGTTACTTCTATGTAGCTAATGCTGTTCTTGAAGGTGCATGTGAAAGAGTCATTGTTGGTGAACTTTATTGCGATATCCCATTAGGTTTATATGTTATACGTGGGGAGAATGTGGTCTTGATCGGTGAACTGGTATGTGATATGTTAGGCACCTGCACCTTGCATTTCCCTTGAGTTTGCCTTTTAAGTTCTTGTTTGTATATTGTAATCTTCTACTTGAATGGTTAGGATTCAGAGAAAGACGATCTGCCCCCTCATATGACCCGTGTATCGATCCCCGAAATTAGAAAGGTAAATGATGATGCACTGTTTTATTTATTTACTATTATTTGTCTGATGTACGCGTAAACCATTTTTAGTCTAATCTATATATGGATAGTACTGAATCTTTTAGAAGGTTAGTATTAGTGCTCTCATGTGAGGGATTTCATGTGTATGACATTGTTAATTTGTTATCCAAGCAGGCTACGCATCAGTTTGTCTCTTTACTCTCTTAGCAAGCTTATGGTGAACCAGTGGACATTCGGAAACACTTACGTAGTAAGGTTATTCTTCCATGGCCGTAGGTGTTGCTTAAAACCACAAAAAATCATTCCAAACCTGGACCACTGATCTACTTCATACTTCTTTTTATCACCAATCTTTTAATTGGAGCCAAGGATTTACTATTCTTAGGCTTTGCAAGGAAAATGTCTTATAAGTTGTTTACGTTTCTAGTTTTGTGAACTGACTATGGGTCAGCTGAAAAAGAGGGGGAAAAAAAATATTGGTGTTTGACACAAGTGAGTGGGTAAAGGTCATGGACGGGAACCTTTCAGGGGCAACAGAAAAACGTTATTGTTTTTGCTATACTTCTTCCGACATCATCTTCAAGTCTTCCCTTGCCACCTCCAAATCTCACCCATTTCCATCCATGAAAAAATCTTTTCTTTTGGTGCAGCTTGCATAACATTTGCTAGCTCAGAATATTGCTAGAGTTAACTCCTTCTGTTTTCCTTGTTTCACTCATGTTCTCTTCACTTCTTAGTTCAGCATTTATTCTGTGTGTTTGTCTCGGTTTTTGCATCTTACTGAAATTTGACAGCATGCTCTTTAAAATTATAAATAACTGGGAGAGCCCTATGTGATAAGATCTATGTGACCTCTTTATTTCAGGCCCAAAAAGCAGAGAGGGATGCTTGTGATCTTAAAGGCACAATGAGAAAGCGGATGGAGTTCCTCGATATGGACTGAAGCATCCTCTCACCTGCATCAACATACTAATCGTTCTGGATCCTCTGAGGCCGGTATAATAAATTTTTCCGGTTATTTTATCTGTGTGAAATGTTAGTGCTTATTTTTCAGCAATGTTTCTAGTTAGTAAATCAATCTTAGACTCTTAGTTGATTGTACAAACTTCTGTATTATTAACTACTATGGCTGTATTTTATGCCAAAGTCGTCACTTTCTTTGGCCATGTTACTATCTTACGATGGTGATTTACAGTATATTTTATGGACTTACATGATCCGAACATAAAACCGCTCAATGGACCAAACTCGAAAATAACCATACTGACAAAATTTACCGACCCAAATTTACCAACTTCCAATAAAAGTTTTTTGTGATTCTATCTAAAATCGACTCAATACGACTTGAAGGATCTGAATTCTGACAACCATATTCGAAATGACAAGTAAGCCGACCCGAATGTTCTATTCTAATCTGTCAAATATTTTTTTTAAAATAAAGACTTATAAGTAGTAGTGTAATACCAAATGCAACCATGTTTTGGCAGTATATTTGATGTCAGTTGGAAGTAGAAAGAACATCTGTTAGTAACTCGCAAATTTATTTATTCAACATTTCAACCTAAATATCTGATCTGACAGCACCGACAATCCCAGGTCAATCTTCTTTTCATTCCCCTATCAAGCTTGATTTTGACCATGATAACTCAAAAAACTATAAAGAAATCACTTTAGGATTAATTTGAAAATTAGATAACGTTTACTAATTTTAAATACTTTATCAGTTAAATCAATTGACACTAACATCAAGCACCTAATTTTGTTAGCAACTCGTCTTACTTGTGACGTCTCATAAGCCTCTCCCACTTGCAAGCTTGTCACGCGTCACAAGCTTGTGACGTGTTCACACCCGTCACGAATGCGAATTTGTGTTTTGTTAGTTGGTTTCAAGATCTCGAGTTAACATTTTACAAATTCATGCCAAAGAATGAACTTGAAATCCTGCAAATCTACTACGATACTGTTGTAACTTGTAAGTGTGAAACGAATTTAAAGAGATATTTAATTTTTTTACCACCTTAATGCTCATTACTAACCATATGCGGAATACACGATTATTTTAGATTCATATTACGCTTACAACCGTCTCAAATAAAGGATCCGTAATCTAACACTTCAATTATAGAATGCAAGTCAAATCCAAGTCTCTATTCTCACTCTTTTAACACTTCACTCACATTGACTACACTCTGAGCAGATCCACCATCTCTCCTTCTTGCTTCAGCGAACAATGACGACAACTTCGAGCAAGCTGACGTCACCTCCAATGGCGGCACTTCTTATCCTCCTCCTCGTTTTCTCTTCCATAGCAGAAGCTTCGGTACACGAGTACAAAGCTCAGAAGTTCATAAGCAAAGGAAACTCCTTCGTCGTCCATGGCGGTAGCGAAGGAATTTACTCTTCTCCTTCTCGCGATTCCTTCATTCGGTATTAATCTTTCTCTCTCCTCTTTTTCTTTTTTTTCCTCTTTTTTTCGCTCGTATTTGTAATTGTCATTACTACTAAAATTAGAGCTTGATCTACTAGTAAATGAATGAAATTGAAGTGTTTTGTTGTTGATTTTATCGATTAATTGTTATTTTTTAGTTCAATTGTTATAGATTTGTTTCGTGTATCGAAATTTAATGTTTTAGAGCCTTTTGTATTGTTGTGATTACCTGCGAATTTTATGTATTAGTAATGATGTTGATTTGCGAGATGTCGAGAAGAGAATGTATGTGTTGTATTTCTGGAAGAGGTGTTTAATTTGAGCTTGAGATGAGGTTAATTGGAAGTTGAGAGATTTCGCTGAGTAGGTGTCGCGTGTAAGTGTTTCACATTGATTGAACAGGAGCTAATTGATCACTTTATAAACAAGAGCGAGAGTTGTTAATTTAAGTTTGGGATGAGGCTATTGGAAGTTGAGAGATTTCGCTGAGTAGGTGTCGCTCACTCGCTTGTAAGTGTTTCACATTGATTAAACAGGAGATAGTTGATCACTTTGTAAATGAGTGAGTTGTTAATTAAAGTTAGAGATTAGGTTATTGGAAGTGAAGAGATGTCGCCGTGTAGGTGTCACATGTAAGTGTTTCACATTGGGCAAAAAGGAGATAGTTGATCACTTTATAAACGAGTGAGAGTTGTTAATTATAGCTTGAGATGAGGTTATTGGAATTATTTGGAAGTTGAGAGATTTCTTGTATTAGGTGTCGCGTGTAAGTGTTTCACATTGAGCAAACAGGAGATAGTTGATCACTGTATAAATGAGAGTGAGAGTTGTTAATTAAAGCTTGAGATGAGGTTATTAGAAGCCGAGAGATTTTGCTGAATTGGTGTCGCATGTTAGTGTTTTACATTGATTAAACAGCAGATAGCTAATCACTTTCTGAACGAGTGAGTTGTTAGTTAAAGCTTGAGGTGAGGTTATTGGACTGAAGAGATTTCGCCGACTAGTTGTCACATGTTGGTGTTTCACATTAATGAAATATGATATCCATGATCGGCTTATAAACCAGTGAGTTACTTCACCTATTATGAATTGGATATTGGATGAAACCTGATTTAGGATTATGAATGGACTCACTTCTCCGTGATGAGGATGGTGACTCAAATTGATTCGTCCAGTCTATCTAGTTGGAGGCTTGGAGCACATCCGTTTTGAAATTGTTTGCCATATTTGTCTCGTACATACCAGATTGCAAGGTTTAACATAAGAATGTGTTACTCTTAATACAGTGTTGGAGGTCGGTCCTTGCTACTAATATTGGTAAAGTGAAAATATTATCATAGGAGATACTTCGTACATTGGACCTTGCAGGTTGCCAATAAAATCTCTTTTTTTCCCTCAATTCTTGTAGTTTAGAAGTAGTGGTTTTTATATGTTAATTGAAACTTAAAATATTATTTACTCAGTTTTAAGCATGAAACTTTATCGATTTCCTCATTTTAATGAATCCAGATTTGAGAGAATGACATTCCGAAGACCCCTAGCTTCCTCTAACTTCAGTACTAGGGTCCATGCCATTATCTTTGAGGTAGATGATAGGGAAATGATAGGTGGTTCAGCTTATGGAGGTCAAAGAGCTGTCTGCTGTGCTCAAGACCTTGCAAAACTTGGTGTTTGTAAAGAAAAAGAGATTATTCATCGACAATCTGCTATAAATCCTGGTTGGCCACAAGTATTTAGCGTCCCTTTTGAGGTTGATGAATCTGAAGCAACTATTCCTTCTAGATCAATTCAGATTACAAAAACCGGGATGTACAATGTGTACTTCATTCATTGTGATTCAAGTCTACAGGATGCAGTGGTGGAGGGTAAAACCGTGTGGAAGAACCCTACTGGTTACCTACCTGGTAGAATGGCCCCTCTCATGAAATTCTATGGATACATGTCACTTGCATTTGTGATTCTTGGCATTTTCTGGTTCTCTCAGTATGCAAGGTTCTGGAAAGAAGTTCTTCCTGTTCAAAACTGTATAACATTAGTCATAACACTGGGAATGCTTGAGATGGCTCTGTGGTACTTTGATTACGCTGAATTTAGTGAAACTGGAGTGAGACCAATTGGGATTACTGTTTGGGCTGTAACCTTTGGTACAATCAAGCGTACTGTTTCCCGTCTGCTCGTATTGATGGTTGCGATGGGATATGGAGTTGTAAGACCCACTCTTGGTGGTATCACATTCAAAGTTGTTACGCTTGGAGCAACATTCTTTATTGCATCAGAAGTGCTTGAGTTAGTGGAAAATGTTGGTACTATTAGCGATCTTTCTGGAAAAGCAAGACTATTTTTGGTTCTACCTGTTGGATTATGGGATGCTGTTTTCATATTATGGACATTCAATTCCCTCTCTTCTACATTAAATAAGCTTCAGGTAGTTTTATCTGCTTCTATCTTCCATTACATGCGTCGAAGTAAATTTTGTGGGACCATGCCTGTTTATATGCCAATATTTATGTAAATAAAGTCAATTGCTCCATGCACGTCATTTTCTCACAGTTTGCGTAATCATGGAGTTATGGGGAGTATTTATTACTTAGCAAGGGGTTATGAGTAAAATACTAAACATGAGCTTACTGAAAACTCCTGTTCTTTATGACTTGCGTTTGTATAGTTAATATCATACCTTAGGGGGCAGACCCTGTAGCTTGCAGCTGCTTGAGAAACTGTCTTTTGGTTGTGGGTGCAAGTCCACAACATTATACCAATAAAAATGTCATCAGCATCCCGCGAAGCACTATCAGACTAATATTGACATCATATGGTTTTCTGCACTTAACCACTTAACCTTGTCCAGTTTGTCTATTATTTCTTGTTATTGGCCTTATTGATAATGGGCAGTTTAGCACCCATAAATAGTACGAGTTTCATTATTCCTCCTAGGTAGTGAAGATACCGAAGATGCAATAAAATATTAATCTTCATGTTGCCTCTATCTTATCTGTCGGGTTTTATGTGATGTCTTGAATCTTGATATAATAAAATTTGTATATTTCCCTTTCGTTAAATCTTTGTTGTGTTATTCAGGCTCGTCGGATAATGGCAAAGCTGGATATATATAGGAAGTTCACCAATGCTTTGATGGTAGCTGTTCTTGTGTCTGTTGGTTGGATATGCTATGAGGTACATAAAACTGCAGACCTCTTACGATACTCTCTTGCTTTCACATTCAGGGCCGTTCTGGCGATAATTCTTTCACTTCTATGAGTTCTATCTATTTAGAATTTTATTTTTTTATTTTTTTGTATGTGTGTGTACAACTAGCTGTTCTTTAAAAACATTCTGCATTTTACAAGCATATCCATTCTGCGGTTGTCTTCAAATAGCCCAATGAATTGAACGCAACCTTGCACCAGCCCTCATTTTGAACATACATCAAATGAAACAAACAGAACTGGAAAAAAAAACAAAAAAAGAGCAACTTCCTGGATTTCTTAAGCCAGAATTAACTGGGAGTTCCAGACTTCAAAAAACTCTGGCAGTTACTTCTGTAAAGAAAAATCATGATGACCTCTCGCACAGCAACTTAACATAACCCCTTTGTTTATCTGATTCACTTCTTGGTTTAGACAGTAAAAATTGTTGCTACCATCATTTGTATGGTTTGCTGAAGCAGTTATGTAAGGCATTCCTTTCCTCCTAAAGTCCTAAAATACCTGCCTGTGGATTCTGTCGTCATAAGTTGGACTGTGAAAAATAATAAGAGGCGAATTTCTTGTAGATGCAGAGCGCTCTGATAATTGGTCGTTTGTGAATTAATATTTCAAGTGAGGCCATGATGGCTAGTTTTTTTTTTCTTTTTTTTCTTTTTTGCGAAGAAAGTAGAAAACTTGTGCGTTATGTTGGTTCAAGATCATTACTAGTAGTTCGTCAGTTAATGAAGTGATTCATGGGAACATTGTGAAATTTGTGCTACCTATCAAGTTTTCTAGCTATACTGTAAAATACTAATTTTCCATGCTCTCTATTCCATTATATACTTGATGCCATTAAAATCTCTTAATTTGTTCCTTTGGTACTTGCAGATATATTTCAAGTCGCATGACACGTATAATGAGCACTGGCAGAACGCTTGGATTATTCCAGCTTTCTGGCATGTCTTGTCATTCTCCCTTCTATGTGTGATCTGCATCCTTTGGGCCCCGTCTCAAAACTCAACGAGGTAAAAAGCTAATTCTCATACTTTTGCAGTTTATTTCATGTTGCCTTCAGGTGTTTATTTTGTTTGAACTCTCTCTCTCTCTCTCTCTCAGAGGGGAGCATGTGATTGTTGATGTCCTAGAATAAAGTCATGTATTATTTAGGCTGGGGTACTTGCGGATATTTTTAGAGTGCCAATTACTTGATATAGGCTCTCGGTGACCTAAAGATAAACTGTCTGAAAGTTTGAGGACCTTTAGAACTATTTCAAGATATTGTTAGAGTGCCAATCACTTGATATATTTCATCCTCGTTAGCCGATATTTTAAGATATCAGCATTATCTTTGACCAATACAGTGACTTGAGTCGCACTACATGTTCATTTAAATCTGGGTATTTACAAATGATTCCATGCAATTGTGCAAAAGAGGTTATAAGAGAGGAAAGGTGTGTTCAAATTTTAAGAAGTGAAGATTTGAACACATTTGATATGGCCATATGGGTTTTGTAATTACACGTGTATTGGGCACTACGCGTTACATTATATTTGTGACATCCCATTACCAAGATCTCACGCCCGTTATCAATCCCAGTTGCCACAAACAGTTCATTTTACTACTGCGATCCAGCCACAGGCATGCTCATGTCCCATTATGGTACTATAGAAGAAAACGTGCAAATTCTATCTTAAAGTAACCGATTAGTAAACACATAGGTTATTTGTATTCTTTCTCTTCATAGTTATGTCTTCTAAGACCATCCTCTTAGTCTTAATTAGCTAGGAAACCAGCAAATAATTGACTTTCTTCCCTCATACGGACTTGTGCTTGAAAACAGGTATGCTTATTCGGGTGACGAAGATTTTGACAAAGATAGCACCTTGACTCTCATAAAACCAGCCCCATTGCCTTCAAGTGATTTTCGAACCCCGTCTAATCCTATACTGGGAAGCAAGGAGCTGTCTAATCTTGACTCGGAAGTAGAAAAGACTGCCTAAGTCCAGTCTTCAATTTAAGTTATTAGCTTTGTAACCGCTTCACCATATTTGTGTCCTTGTGAAGATCACATCAGCCATATGTATTGCCAACTTTACCCTGAAGACCGATCAATAGAAGCCATCAGATATCAGGTTAACAGTTGGTTTTAAGCCAAGTTCACCAGGGTTAAATACTTAGCTTTATTTGCTGTTAGTTTGTAGTTACTTTGGGTAAAATGTTTTGTTATGTCATGCATATAGATACCGATTTTAATTAATTCTACGGCGTAAGTGTAATACTGTTATTGAATCACAAATTCTCACTTGTGACGGGCACTATCCGTCACAAGTTTTTATTGAATTTATTTCTACAACGGTACCGTAACAAGCATGATAAGACAACTAGTAGTAAACATTACTATGTGATACACAAAATGTACTCCATAATAAGTCCTTCATTAAACTCTACTGTACGTCTGTACTTCTATTAAGAAAAGATATAATGTCGAAGTACACAAGATTAACTCTTAGACCGTCTTCAGGTTTATCTGTATAATCGAGTACATTTACTAGCAAGATTTTATGCTGGAGTACGGCCTTGCCAGGAGGCAAGGCGAGATTAACTGTTACACCATTTTCAAGTTAGTCTACAAAATTGAGTACATTACTAGCGAGAAATTAGTGGTGGAAGACGGCTTTGCCTCCGGTCAAGGCGGGAAGCAGAGGGAAGGGAAGGGAAGGGATAGACAAGGTTCTAGATTGTTCTTGTTAATGTTGCCAGCAATTTGTTGTGAAACACCCACCCGTGCACCCATTGAATTAATAATAGGATATAATGTCATCTTCATTTGTATAATGTCACCCTAATTAATGCTACCATATGGAGCATATATCGAATATTGCTCATTGATTCTCTTACACGCTGTCAATTACCTATTTGTACCATCTATAATATTTTCTATAGGGTAGAGGTAGATTGCTAGTATTATTATGTCTATTATTATCTTAATTGGAAGGGATTCCCGTGGTCTCCAAAAATTCTTGTTTAAGACGTTTATATGTTTTAGTGGTGAAACTGATTTAAATAGATAGGTATTGTAATTGTCGAGGTAAGTTTGTCTTATTACCATTATAAGTGCTAATATTATCTGTTTACAGCTAAAATGGATATTGTCGTCTTAAGCAAGGTCACCGTGACTTTTTTTTAGTCAAAATCTATTCTTATTGTTGCAATGTTGGATGAAAGCTAAGAACAATCCAAGCAACATTGTTTTCACTAATAAGGAAGGCAAACGTTGTTGTCGCTTTCTAAACTATAATTGAAACAATATTCCTAAGATATATTTAAGAAATACGCTCGATATTTTCTCTAATAATATATTTTGTAGTTGTTTTTTGAGTTAGCCGTAACCAACTATGGCAAAATCTCATTGAATATATGATGAGTCACACGCTTGTGACGATTTACAACCAGTTAAAATAATGTAAAAACTGAAAAATGATTTTGAGATGTCCCAGGTGAATAGCTGGCCAACTAGTAACAAACTAACAAAAGATAACAATTTCCATCTAAATTTCCCTTTTTATACTCCCTCATATTCTCTATGTTGATTACCTTTCTTTTGGACACCAAAATTAAGAAATTGATTTTGGACCACACAATACACCATACATCACTTGAAATTGAATTTGAACCACACACAACTTACTAAAATAGGAAAGCGTAACTAATATTTGATTCGTATGAAAAAAGAAAGGGTAACCAATATAGAGAATAGGAGAGAGTATTATTTATTTAAGTGTAATTAGCATTTATGTATTGGTACAAAAGAGAATGATATCATTAGCTTACGTGTTAAGCAATGCATGCATGCACGTGGATGTCGGCATAATTAGGCTGTATATATTGGTTGACTTAAATAAATACATAAATAAATAAATGATAATGATTTAATAATTAATAATTAATAATTTGTGTGATTAAGCGAAAATAGTTGTATGTATGGGTTCAATGCAACATAAGAAAACCAAGGTCACAATAATTCACACTTTTTTAATTCATGGAAACTGTCATTAGGGAGCATCCAGCTCATCCACCCTCTTCATCATTTTTCCTGTCTTTTATTTAGTTCACCCAATGTAATTGTATTGGCTAGTTTCAATTTTGGAGCTTATTTGTTTACTTTTCCCCAAATTCTCTCATCCAATTGGTAAATTAAATAAAATTATGCAATGCCCTATAAGTATGGTGATAATTTCATTGGAATCGAAATAGCTAAAAGTTATACACTTATACATACGATACGGAGCATTAAAACTAACGATATTTAGATTATGGTAAAAAAAATAAAAAAAATTAACAATCATTCTTATAAAAACGATCTAATTTAGATACTGGCTATTTAGCCTGTCTTTAGTAATAGTAACAAAGAAAAACAATTTCCTCATTTCTCAAATTAGTTCTAAGCCTAAAAATCAACTTTCTCAGTCTCATACCATTAAATCCATAAGATCGATAATCTCACATTAAGATATAAAAATTAAATTAATGTAATTGTTCATTAGCGATAGTGTAAGCCTTAATTGTGATTGGTTTTTGTCAAGGTAAACAGCTGAGCATCTACAAAGATAAGCAACAACTCTTTAAAGTCTTTGCATTATGTCGCCAAATTTTCAAGCAAACAATACTTTTCAGCTACAAACTTTTCCAATTTCAAGCAAATATCTTTTTATTCAATATTGTACTCTATAACGTAC
>JAOWBH010147257.1:0-12573 GCA_028566215.1 Silene coronaria | reverse complement strand
ATTATTCTCCCCTATTAACTGCTACGAAGGCGGGGGAGAGGGTAACCGTCTGTTTATTTTTTTCTTTTTTTTTTTCATAAAATCTTCTCTATCTACTTTCTACTCTTTATTCACCCAACATAATCTATTGGGTTATATCTTCTATTGGGGTCCGTCCTATAGGAGACTTGCTGTTATCCAAAATATCTAATTTTTTTTTTTTCTAAATTTCAAGAGGTCATAACTCGTATTTACGAGCTCAGAAAGTTACGATTTTTTTTTCAAATTGACCATCTTTCAGAATACTACGAGTTGAAAAAAATTATCGAGTTCCGAACTTGTGACCAAGTGATATGGTCACCCAAATTTTGTGCGGTCAAAAAAACTTTGACATACAAAAACTCTTAGCCACGGGATTCAAATACGACAATTTTTTTTTTCAAATCGTACTTCTCGAAAAGATAAACGATTTGAAAAAAAATTGTCACTTTCTGAACTCGTAAACACGAGTTATGGCCTCTTAAACTTTTCCGGAACAAAAAATTGGGTATTTCGGAAAAATTGACAAACTTCAGGAGTACTGCGTGCATTATCCGTATTTTAAAAAATAAATAAATTGATGAAGACACTTGCCATCAAATGTAAATTTTAAAAAATAATACTTAGAGTTAGAGTACTAATAAAGAAAGAAAAAACAAGTGATAACGAGCCGAGTCTTGTGATAACGAAAAAACGAGTGACAACGAGCCGAGTCTTGTGTATTATACTGAAAAATACAATAGTTAGAGTTGTTATATGTTTTATTCCGACTATATAGAATCTCTTCTTCTATAAATGTCTTGTGTATTATATCCTCCAACTATGAGTGATAACGAGCCAAGTCCAGCCTGAGCTTGGCCTTGCTCGGCTTGTCCTCGTGAAACAAAACTCGAGCTCGAGCCTATCTCGGCTTACCCGAGCTTGGAAAATTTGAGTTCAATACAATAGTCGCAAAACTTAACTCAAGCTCGAACCAACAACTCAAGCCTATATATGATTGGTAACTTATTGGTTATTCTTTCGATAGTTTAAATAACTTTATTCGGATAATACATTTAAAAATATTGAACAAACCAATTAAGTCATTTAGTATGGTTATAAAATGATATAATCCTCATAATTATTTTTATAAAATAAGAACAAAAAATTATTTTATCATAAGAAGTTCGAGCTTTTCACGAGCTTTTCGAGCCAAAGTAATGTTTCCTCGACGTCACTCGTTAAGTTATCCTTCTAATTCACCGAAACCAAATTCAGAAAGTATATATATCTTCCTATTAAATTCGAATTCTTACAAACCGTAAGAAAACACTTATCTCCCTCTTGGCAAGTGGAAGTCCCCTTCAATTTATTTTTCCCCATGGAAACCAAATATAGCTTTTATGCAATTCACCTAAACTACAACTTCATATAAATTAATTTTCATTTAATTCTATTTTCTCATAGTAAACCAAACAACCCTAAAAAGCAAATAAAGGCCTAATGCCAAAAGTAAGGAATATGGAAATCTAGAATGTCTTATTACGACTGCTTTCAAAACTCAAAAGGCTTTCCTTAAGGAATAAGGCCTTCGAAGTTTCAACCAATCGCCTGATTGGAAGACCAAGGTCTGCAAATACCATCATGGTCATGAACACAACAGTGAAAAATTGAAATTTATAGATGGCTAAAACACACCATACACTACACCATGTATCACAGATTCACAGCCATCAACACCATACAGCACCGGTTGTGTTTCATTTGTTTTTGGCTTTGATTGAGCAAATAATTAGTTAAAAGATACCTATATTTTCCATAAATAAGAAAACAAAACCTGTCTACTGCATTAAACTTTCTCAAGTAGCTGACTTGTGACAAAATGTTTGCCTGGATTTACACTGAGTGATGAAATGTTATAATACAAGAGCTTAAGAATAAGAGAGAAAACAAGAGGGGATACGACAACGTTAATTGCGCAAAATTACAACCCCTGCCACCTCTACAAAAAGAAAAACAGATCAGATCACGGCAAACCCTGGTAGTTGCAGTATCCCAGTCAATAATACTGGAGAACAACTTACCAAGATGCAGAGGATCAGCTAATCTTGTTCCTCCAACTCAATTACAATTCTAAACTGATGTGCACAATGACTCCCTAACTGGTTGGTCAAAGATTGCAATGTTGTATTCCTGTTAATGTTGAGGCGTTTCAGGTGAATATGGCTTGGTAAGTACTCTTTCAAAATAGTCTTGTATCTCTGGTAGAATTCGCTGGATTAGGCTTGGATACCTGTCGTTTGGATTAGCAGATTTGGTTTAAACTCTCAATAGCATCACAAGTAAACATATGCAGACGGCTAGACACAACACACAGTATAGTCATGTTCATACATACATGCTCATGAAGGATTAATAACATGACAATGTAATGACTCGCAAAAGCGTTCAGAAAATTACCAAGAACGGATAGTTTATAGATGACCTAATGAGTAATGCATCGAGAATTGCTCAACTAACCTAATGAGTCAATTTGTTTTAGAAGTATTCAATAATTATCCATAACTAAATCATAGCGAATTCTTGGGTCACAGAACGGAAATACGTAACTCCTTAGAAAAGATTTTCATAGTATCCACTAGACATAGTGAAAAGTGATGAGACAATGCTCACAAAGTCACAAGCCAACCAACATGCCAGAAGCGTTTCTTATCATGTCGTTCCAGCGCTTATAAAGCTTATAAGTTATAAGACAATGCATAAACGATGATGGGCCATATAATTTAATAGTTCACACAGTATCTTACCAGGGCTTTGAACTTATAACATCAAACTGCTCCAAGATAAACAAGATGCAAGATTGCCGTAATGACATAGCGTTATACGCCTCCGACAACTCGTACATGAGAGTAACATTATCGACAGAAATATCCTGAAATGTACAAAATCCATTCAATTAGAAGGGGAGTAAATGACTGCAGTAGATAAGCCAAATTTCACACATTAAATAAGAAATATCTATAGATTGACACATTAATGACTACATGAGAATAATTTCATACCTGGGCAATAGTACACTCACAAAGCCGTTTCAGACCCTCTAGCAGATACTGATCTGCAGCTCTGAGCAAGTCTTGCGCAATGTCCAAACTGACATTTACTGAACCTGTATAGATATATCTGCAAATCGACCATACAGCATAAGTGAGACTGATTGAAGTGTAATCCCCATCACAAAAGAGAGGTAGAGAGAGGCCTCACCTCATCATCAACTCAAAAACATTCCATTGAATATTTGGGATCTCTATGTCTTTGGCATCCTTTTCCTTCAACAATTTAGGACAGAAAAAAAAAATGAGTATGTGCAATTTTGCCAATTAAACATAGCATTCAAATGAAACAGAAAATGTTAACTAACATCTACCCCTAAATTCCATATAAACAAATATAATATAATGCATAGAAGAATTATTTATTTATAGTGCTTACTCGATAACCACCATCAAACATTGCACGGAATGCATCAGAAGATGCGAGAAGACAAATTCGGTGAGCATAAAATCTCCTACCTGAAAAAAATAAAAAATAAAAACTCAGTTTCTAATAACTAATAAGTGAAAACTCCGAGTCAGAAAGAGTCATCCCAAGATTCCCAACTATTAAGATAAAAATCTTACCTTCGACTAAGAAGGTAACGTCGGACAACGTCGAATTGTTTACATATTGCTCGCCTAAATAGACCTGCAGTAACAATGAATGATACTCATTAAAAGACAGCACTCATTCAAAAAGAAAAATAAAGCATTACAAGTTATAACTAGTTAAGAATCCAACTGATAATTTTTAAAAGGAACTGATTCAATAACTGAACCTAAACTCAGTACAAAGGACAAGCTTAGTGGAACCCACCTGAGGAGTAGGAGATGGAGGAGCTGCATCAACTGGAGATTGTGTTGAGACTTTGCTTGCCATCTTGTACAAAGCCATTGAACCAGCTTGTTGGTGCTTAATAACTGAAGATCCAAGAAGTTCCAAGAGCAGCTCCAACCCTGTTGAAAAGTAGATCTTACAACGTGAGCCAAATCAATATGGTCAAATTGGGGAAGGAAATGGAATTGGTTCCTCTACGATATAGCAGACTACCCTAGTAAAACGTTGCCCAGTAGGAAATTCTAATCATGGGATTTAGGAAATTACCATTACTGTCTACAAAAATTCTCCTCTGATGCTCAGGGGAACAAAGGTGAGCAAGGGCTAGAGCAATTCGTCTTTGAACAGCTTTGTCAGCTACACGCATTAGATCCAACAGATGATTTAGTACCTGGCAGATGGCATAGAAAAAGGAGGAACATTAAGAAACATGAGAGAATGCCAAAATGGTAGGTATAAAAGGAACATAATTCTCCTGAACTCAACATTAGTATATTAATATTCATTTAAAAAAAGTAACTAAATAAAACGAAAAACATATCAATAATGATGTGCGAAAAGGCGGGAAACGGCACTCAAAAAATGGAAGTAACAAAGTAATGAAATGAAATCCTACTCGTCCGTTTATCTTTTCCTCCAATCTCTTTAGTGTCTTCGCAATACAGTCTTTGGTTGGCTGCAGAAACATCAAAACAAATTCAGAATAAGCCAGCTAAATGGACAGGAATAAACATTCCGAATATAAAAACCACCCATACTCATAGCAAACTGCATGGAACACAAAATATGCACAAAGTGAAACAGATAGACAGGACTAGTGAATTATAATTCACTCAGCACCAAGATAAGAACAATTAGATGGAAGGCACAAAGAAACTCAATGTTTGCCCTGGAGTTCTAAATGATCTGGTGCAGTAAATTTTAAATGGTTCTCACAACAAGCTGTTATTGAGTGATGGATAGGTCCAAGAAAGAAACAGATGAAAAATACAACTGCGCCTAAAAGGCCAGAATCAATAACTGGAACCATGGCATGAGAAGGAGCCCAAAACACAAACACACCAAAACCCTCAAAATCATAGCCCAAAAAACCTAAAAGGTAGTGTAATAATACCTGAACAATAAAATCTCCTTCCTGGAGTTTTTGAACACCACCAATCCTGATAACAGTTGCAACATTATCCTACAATAGAGATCAGATAAGTTTTTCAGTAACTAGCATAATAGGACGATCCAATTTTTTTTTCATTTTATCCTTGGAACCCTTTAAAAAACAACAAAAGATGGTAAACTACCAGTATTTTTAACAAACCTCATTGTCTGCAAGGCCATACAAAGCAAACGCAGCATTGTGTTGTAGAGAACCATTCTTTGACTCAAGAAGTTTCAATAATGGCAGGAGGCCACCACATTGAACAATACCAGCTTGATTATGTGAATCCTTTGAGCAAACAATAAGTTCAAGTTAGTTCCGGAATAAATATGCCTACAAAACTAAAAGTATTCCTGCATTTAAACAGCAAGATCACTCTTTACAGTAAGATTATTTGTAAGAGTAAAGATTGTCCATGACCACAAAAGAAAAGTAAATATAAACCCTGCTAATAATTGAAGTAGTCGTGAACTCGTGATACAACGTAAACCATCCATGATCACTCTATTGACAGTAAAATTATTTTGTAAGAGTAAAAATCATCTAAACCACAAAAGAGAAGTAAACATAAATTCCGCTGGTTAGTAAAGTAGTCGAGAACTCGCGATACGTAGTAGACGACACAGATAATAAATGTTTTGATTGAACAGCTCACCTGAGCCAACCTTCCAAGTGCAAAAGCCGCCATTTCCCTGAGCTGCGTATCAGATGACAGAAGCATCTCAATCAAAGGCGGCACAGCACCTCTCTGAACAATGTGCACCTGCAGTAATTTATGAAGTCATTAATGATCTTCTAAAATGCAAAAATTATAAAGCAAATAAGATTTGTAATAATCCAGAAATTCATATTCAAAAGCCACGCTGAAGTAGAACCTTGCAATCTGAATCAGCAGCTGCAAATTGGCCAAGCAGTAAAGCAGCTTCTCTTTGGCTCTCACAACAGCTAGAGCTGCATAAAGGAAAACAAAGGAAGCACGCCAACAAAATAAGAGAAAAAAACTCTTAAAATAAACTGAATAAATGTTTAAATAAAACTACTAGGTTTCCCAAATTTATTGTCATAATTTGATTTTAAACGTTTGATAACTTTGGCCATTAGCTTCCACAAATATATGTGGAGATACAATGGAAAACTTTTATTGTTCATATTTATAAAATGAATGTTTTTCATACTACCAAATTTGAAAAGCCGCTATTGTATAGCGTGAGAACATAACAGATATAGTGATCATCATTGGAACTAATAAAGTAACATCGTGGCAATATAAATCATACGAGGGAGTAGAAAACTCTTGCCACAAATTACATACCGAAGCAGCCCAATGACAGGTTGCAGAGCACCGGCAGCAAGAACTTCTTTCTTAATGTGAGGAGACGAGTGAACCAGATTCCCAATCACACCAACCTGCATAAGCTGAACAGTCAGCCCAACTGAATGGCTCATAGCAATGCATAAAATCACCAACAATACTGAAATTCCACTTAGCCAAATAACAACAGAAAGTTAACCGCTTCATAATGAATAGCTGGGTCCTCAGTGAGCAGCATTAGTACTAGGGCAGGCAGCGCATTGCATTCAACAATCTGACATCATTAAATTCCAGTTATTCAAGGAAAATAGTCTTAAAACAATTTTTTGAATAACGATAAACAGGATATACTTACCAAATTTTTGTTTTCGTCATTTTTGAAAGCAAGAGTTCTTAATGCTCCAGCAGCTGCTCTCTGGACTTTGAGATCAGAAGACTCTAGAAGTTCAACAAGTGGTGGAATGGCTCCTTCGATCCTGGACACATATTGTAGTGTTAAAAGGAGCCTCTCTTTAACCGACAAAACAGTGCAAGGAATGGCTATGAATGACAGACCTGAGAAGAGATTTAATGTTACTGTTCTCATGAGCAAGGTTAGTTATTGCATCCGCTGCTCGTCTTATAGCACCGTGGACAGATCTAGATTTACAGCCATTCTTATGCCTATTCAATAGGGCTACAATATGAGGCAAAGCTCCAGCATCAACTATAAGCTGCTGGTATTCCGGCTGTCATTTCATAAAAAGCAGAATATTAGATTTTGTTGATTGACGCCATAACTAGACACGTGATTCTCCAAAGACAATCGTAACTATGGCCCGACACGTTTGACACTCAAAATCTGTTCCGTAAGACAACAATCTATAAGACAGAACTAAATTAGAGGCCAGCTAAAGTAACAGCACTACAAGAAGATACCGCATTACCAATACCGCCACACATTTGTTCCACAAAAAACCTTTCCAAACAAGTCAACAGACAGCACAGTACTAATTATTCTTGCATCATACCTTTAAGGCATATACATAAATAACATAAATCATATATTCCAGATTATTTTGTTCCCCAAGTATTAATAAGTAATTACAATGAGTCTGTGAAAAATTAAAGACAGTAAACTCCCCAAAATATAATACCGCTGTTAACCTTTCAGCATCATAACAACTCCAATACAAAAAAATCCTTAAGATAATTAATAGTCTTTGACCTAAATTCAAAACAAAACGCAGACCTCTCGCAACATGCAAACACATCAAACAACAAGTGCTTATTAAAGCTACTCTTGATTCTTTACTCAAATTTGCCATGCATCCACTGACTTGATTTTATCTACGTTTAAAACCTAACTTAACTATATAATTTTGCAAAATATGACAGTCTGAAACGACCAACATTTTCGACAACATTATCACAACCTGGAAGAATAATGATCCTACTAGAGTCGAAATTCAAAATGAGAACAAAATATCTCAACATATCTTTTAAACAGCTAATTCTACTCCTCAATCGAAACTCCACTCATATCAATAGACAACATAACATTCAATCCATATCAAAACGCCAAAATTCATCTTCAAAAGTAATAAATATCATAACATACTGCAAAAATGACAATCAAAAACAAAAATCACAGCGAAATTCATAAAAAAGAAGAGAAATCAACCTTAAACGCAAGAAGTCCAAGCGCAAACGCACATCCTTTCTCAACCTCATGTTCAAGCGTCTTCGTAACAACACCGTCCTCCGGTGGCGACTGCAGTTGCAACACTAACGCCGGCACCGCAGCACATTCAACTATCTTACTCACCATTTCCTCTGCACATTCATCAAAAATACATCAAAATCCTCAACATTTCATCATCAACATCATCTATCTCAAAAATCAAAGTACAAAAAAGCGAAAAAACAACAAAATTCATAAAATAATAACATCATAAACTTTCTTCAAATATCAAAGTTAACAACAAATTTCTTGCATTTCATCAACCTCGTCGTTGTTTTTCAAAATCAATTCCTAAATTTCAGATATCAAAAATCATCAATTTATTCAAAAAAGAACGTTATAGAGAGAGAAAGTAACCGTTCTTAGCGAGGTCGGAGAGAAAATGAGAAGCGACTTTAGCGGAAGCACGATGATTACGAGACCAGGAGAAAGAATTCATCAAAACATTAACATGAGAAGTAATTTCATAAGTTAGATCTTGCTGATTTTCAATCGAATTCGGCGATAAAGGAGGAAGATCAAGCTTCTGGTGATTACATCCATGGCGATTTTCGGTAACATCTTCTTCCTCAAGCTTTCGCTTCAAGCTTCGTCGAGCACTTGATCGTCGATCCATGGCGGAAGAGAGAGAAACCGAGGATATGGAGAGAGAAAGAGTGTGTCTGTGTGTGAAGATGAAGGGGAGGGGTATTTTCGGAAAATGATATTTTGTTTTTTTAAAATAAAATGTTTTGTTTTTATTTTGTAGATTTATTTTAGGGTAGTGAGAGGAGGTGAAAACGTGGGAGAATGAAGTGAGGTTTATATATGAGGGTTGAGTGAGGTAAGCGGATCAAAGAAACGCGGGGGTTTTAAATGTTTGGTGAAATTTTAGTCTCCCGCCTTTTGTTTCCTTTTTTCACTTTGTTTTTGGGGGTTTAATTGTTTACCTCCCTCCCCTCGCTATTCGTGTTTGATATTCAAAAGAAGATTACCAAGAACATAATTTCGACATTTCGTGATATGAGATCTAATTCCGACATTCCCTTGTTTAGGAAATTCCAAAAAACGAGTTGAATTTGCATTTTAATCTTACTGCATTGTTAAAAGAAAATCAAACTTAATTCTCGTACGCCAACGCTAAAACTCAAAAATTGCATTTATCACAACATAATATACAAAATCTGAACATAAAACAGTTTTTCATTGTCATAGCGTAATCAATTGTTGGAGATGCATTCAATCATCACTATTAAAGAGTAAATTAAACAGGCTCCAATTTGGAGTGTAGTAGCTTTGATGTAATTTGGCTCAAGGTCCCAATTTTAAACACTCGTAACAGTTTTTGCGGGTTCAAATTTCAAAGAGGGATGAATAAAATTACTAGGGTAGAATTTGGAGGTCAAGGATCTGCCTTTTGTTTAGTTTTTCACTTTGTTTTGGGGGGTTTACCTCCCTCCCTCGTAGGCTCATATCCTCACTATTGTTATTTCGAGGTTTTGGACATTCAAGAATCAAGAATAAGGATGGCAATTGGCGGAGACCCGACCCAGACTCTTAGGTCGGACGTATATGGGTTGAATATAATATGAATCTAATATTTTGGGATCCGATGGAAATAGGTCGGATATGGACCCTGCCTAAAAGTTGCGGGTACTGTCTAAGTCTGAATAACGAGACCCGACCTTATAACCATTTAATTTAAAAAAAAAAATAACAAAACTACACGAGACACTATGTACTCCCAATTATTAGTACAATCACACTCCAATTATTAAAATTTCCTTTAATTGAACTTGCATATTTCCCCTTTTCATCCCCAATTGTACCTATTATATCAGAGATTTCTTCAATCAAAGTAGTAAACAGGGTTTTTTTGACACCTTTCGTCTGATTGGGGAAAGTTACCTTACCAATTTTGTTTTTCAATTTAAGAGATGCAAAGGGTTATGTGTGTGAACATATCAATGGAGATTTGATAAATTGGGTTGCCAGTAGAAGTAAATTAAGGAGAAACTTGCTTGGGGCATGTTGTGTAGGGCTCTATTATTCCCTGGTGTGGTCTGCTAGGAATACAGTTAGAATGAATGGTTTCTATAGTAATTGGGAAGACGATTTTCTATATTTACATCACTGTATTATACTAGTATAGGTGTCCGGCTATGCCCAGGCTACCTCTATTTACCATTAAAATTTATTTTCAATAAAATAAAACTACTATAAAGTAGCATAACTCATAAATTGATCTTTAATTACGCTGAAATAAATTATGAGACAAATTCACTATTCCAGCTATTAATATTTTACTTAAATCGATTAGTTAGCTAATTGTTCATATATCTTTCTTTTTATTATTTGTAATGTTACTTTTATTACATTTGCTATCACTACGGTTACTTTCACTACTCCCGCCTTAATTATTGTTACATTCACTATTGCCGCATTAATATAAATAATTTCACAACTCCCATTGTTGCTTCTATTACTTTCACTACCCCCGTTGCAATATAGGTACTTTGACTATTCAATGAGTGATTACTGACAAATTATAATATATCTAATGTTACTACAATTCTTTTCATTATTAACATAATTACTCTTACTATTTAGCCATACAAATTTAAGAGGTTATATATTTATATAAATATATTACATATATGCATTAATTTTCATTAAATTTTCGACAATTTTGTGCGGTACAACATGAAAAATATTTGTATGCTTGCATGTAAAGATCAAAATAAATACATTAAAATTTATAGGATTCTAAACTATTGTACCAACATAAAGAAATATAGATATATACATGAAGTATTGATGGAAAAAAATTAATACCGTAATATATAAGATTTCTTTCAATGTCTATTACGGAGCGTCCTAGTGTTCGTGCTTTATTGCTTGATATTCTTCTAATCTGACAGAAGCGAAAATTAATTAGATTCACAATTTAAATACAATTGTAACAATTAATTAATCACAGATTAAGAGCAAAACACATAATAATTGTAATCAAATAAGTTGTTCTTAAATAAGATTTCATGCAAGAAAAAAGTATAACAAATAAAATATGTTTGGTAGGAATTTGTAAACCCCTCAAATTCTACTGAAAAAATTTCTTATTTTGAAACATTATTAAAATTAGATTAAATTTATTCTAGATAGTTCATAAAAATTGGAAACCCTATTCTAACCTATTATATATTATATTTGTGTATATTAAATAATTAACATTAATTTAAAATTATATGATGATACTAATTAATACCATAAGTGGGCATGCTTATTTTAAGGAAAATCACTATATTTTAGTGTTTTCTAAATTTATACTTTAACCAAAATTATATAATATTTACATTAAAATCCCTTGATCAGGTTCATCACACGGTGATAGTGATTTACAACTATATAGTACAATTAATTTGTATAGATTTCTTTAATTATATTGAAGTCCTTAGGTTTCTTGATTTATATAATAGTATTGATTGATTGATGATGTACCTATTATATTTTTAATCATGGTTTGCACCTATCTATCTATATATATATAAGAGGCTTTTTTCGAGCGATATTATAGCGTCCACATCATTAAAATTCAATTTAGGAAAGTATCATGAATAATATTATGAAATAAAGTGGAAAATCTTTTAATTTATTATAATATATAGTTTTCACATTATATTCAACTGATGTTTCTATTTTTTTATAAAAACTTTTACATTTTATTTTACAAAAGTGTGTTGTTAAAGAAAACATGAAAATAATATAATTTGAATCGTGTTTAAAAATACTTTCATTCGAGTATAGATTTCATATTATTTGCACATTTAAAGATGATGTATTGTAACACCCCCATTGACCGAGAGGCCACGAATAAGGCAATCCCGATTAATGGAGGCGTCACACACTCGGTTTCCCGAGGTTATGGTGCGAACAATTCAATCCAAAGCATTTAAGCATAACATAAGAGTGTTAGACATACATAGTTGCCAAATATCATAAGGTACTACAACACCATAAAGTCATACTACTAGTACTCATAACTAACTAGTACAAGCTATTACAAAAAGAGTGGTGACACCATGAAGTCGCTCCCAAGCCTCAAGCCCGCGAATGCATGCATCTAGAACCTGTCAAACCACTGCTCCCCACATGGTCGGAAATTACCATGTGGATCAAAACAGTTTTTCCAAAAACCGTTAGTCTTGATAATCAATTTAATGAACAACATGTAAATAATGAGAATGCAACAAGAAAAGGCAAGAAGGTGAACCAACCCAACTCCTCACCCTTCAACACACACCGGTGACGGCATCGCAACACCGTCACCCACAACCCGGACCGCAGTCCGAACAAGTACCGGGACGCACCCAAGTACGGGCCCGGGCGCTAACCGGACCCCCGCCCGACGTTACGGCTCACCGTAAGTCTCTCCATCCTCAAGCCATTAATGTGCACATTTCTCTTAGGGTGGGAAGCCCT
>JAOWBH010147246.1:0-12574 GCA_028566215.1 Silene coronaria | reverse complement strand
ACCACACACCCTTCCAGTATCACCCAACAACCCCCTTATTTAAGACGCCTAAAACAACGCCTACAATCACCATCACAGCCCCCTGCTAATCCCCTCAACGACCTGACCCTACCACCATGACAACCAACCTCGACCCAACTTCAAACGCCCCCGACTCGACCCATATAATGCACGCCCTAACTGTACAGTCACAACCCACTGTCACCACCCGAATCCGACAACCACCTATACAACAACCATCAACCACCAACCACCACCCCAAACACCCTCACAGTGGTTGACTCACCAAGCACAACACCCATAGCCCTGGTTCGACCCAAACTAGACTCGTAATAGGGTCCAAAATGTCCCAACACCGAACCCCACACCATCTATACAAACATCATACAAAATCGACTTCTTTTAGGGCGGTCAAGGGTGGTCAACGTGATTGAGTCAAAGCGACGGTGGTCAGAGGTTGGTCTACGGTCAACATCAGGGTCAGTCAAACCTCTAGGGTGGTCAACGACAGCCTATAGTCGCTTAATATAATTACGTAGTTATGAGACGGCTACCTTATAATTCTTGATACAGAATTGAATTGTGTCAGATCTGATTTCCCCGTTTAAATCTCTCTCTTTTGTTTGTGGTTATTGTGAACATCAAAAGTATTGTGGTAGGGTATAATTTTGGTATTTATACATGTGAGTTAAGGAGAGGTCCACATTAATAATTATATTATTTATTTTATCTATTGGACTATCAATATTGGGTAAGCCCTTACTAGAAAACACCTCCTCCTATACCTCAAAACCACACGCCCCATATAGCATTAACTACCTAATTCCGTTTCTCAATATTATTTACGTAACTTCTAATTATTAAAATAATATTAACATGAAATATCACATTTTTACCTTATTACTAACTTTGACCATGCCTTAAAAATACGGTGTATTACAGTAAGAAAGTTACGTTCTGCCATCTGAACACTCGATCGTGTACGCCTGAACACTTGACCGAGTAGACGACACTCGACCGAGTGCATTCTTGCACTCGACCAAGTGCCCTAAAATACCGGGTTTTAAGTTATTAAAACACTCATTCTTCCCTCAAATTTTCATTCTCACTTATCAAAAACTCTCTTAAAACCCTTCCTCTATAAAACCTACATAAAATTTGTGCTTCTAAATCCATTGATCCTTCTCTTGATTGTTTGCAAATCCAAACCATCCTTACTATCAAGGTAATATGATTTAACAACTCCTTTGATTTTGTTTAAGGATTAGGTAGTTTTGATTTTGAATTTAAAATACCCAAATCATGTCTTGAATGTTGTCAAATGATTTGTCAATTGATTAAAGCTTTATCCTAGACCTTGACTTGATGATAAAAATTGATGATTTTATGCCTAATTTTGCTAGAGTTTGTCCTGAAATTTCTAGGGTTTGACTCCAAAATTTCTATTCAAATCCATCTTCTAAGACCAAAAGTGAGTAATGTATGCCTATATTACTCTATCTAGTATCTATTTTTGAGTATTATGCCCGGATAATCCGTCTTAAACACCATTTTCCAAGCTAGGGAATTTTGATTCCGTTTTTGATACTTTAAACCCGGAAAATTTTGTTGAAATTCGTGTTTTGCAGCCCGCTGAGGCAACAAAGGGAATGCATCAAGCATTGTCGCCCCAATCATGCGATGGAACGGGGTCAATCCAGTCGAGGACCGACTGTTCCATCGGTGGATACATACTCAATGGTGGAATTCGCGAGCTTTAAGCAACGTAAGGCCTTTCTCTCCTTGCTAGACACTCCCTTGAGACCTACCCGTTGTGTTGACACCCCAATATTGGAGGATTTGGGCATTAGAGGGGATATCCAACACATGTTTGAGATCTTAGGTTTGATGAGTCTTTACTGAATTCGTAAGAAGTCCTACGCTTTTCTTACCTTAGAATTCTTGAGCTCCTACGAGTATGATGTTGAGGGGAAGAAAGTGAGTTTCCGAATCTTGAACCGGGACTTTGAGTTGACCCTAGATGAGATAGTCGAGCATTTGGGGTTGGAGAAACCGAAGGAAGGGTACTTGCATACTGTAGCGGGGGATAGTAGAGCGCCCCGTTATATACCTTTGTTTACCGGCCGAGTTGTGGTAAATGTGAGTTCTATGTTAATTAATGATGTCCAACACGTGGTTATTCGACTCTTTCTGAGGATGATGATGTGCCTCCTCTATGGGAGGAAAGACGTAAGCAAGTTGAACTCTCATGAAGTAATGTTCTTAGTGTCTTACCTTAACCCTTTTAGGTCGGACCGTTTTAATTATAGTGCCCGGACGATCGTGTGTGCTAGTTTAGCACAAATGGCTTTGCAACAACACCCTTACCTTAGCTGTGGGGCCATAGTGACTCGCTTGGCACATCACATGGCTAATTTTGAGCCCCTGTCCAACCTCCTTCGTGCTAAGTGGTTGAGAGTGCTGGGTGACGGGACTTTAGCTTGGAGGGTTAAGGGGAGGAAGTGGATGACTTTGCCTCACCCGGATAACCTACCTGTGATTGATCATTTAGCAACCACCGACCAGGATAATGAGATACTCAAGATTCCACCCTAGAGCTACCTAACTCAGACCGTATCCTCCAGAAGTTACCGGAACCTGTGTTGCCCGTTACCCATCGTAGTAGACCTGCTCAGACCCCTCGTGAGACTCGAGGAGTGAGAGAGCCTAATGCAGTTGTGATCGAGCCACCCTTCGTTTCTCAGGACTATTCCCAGTACCCGCACTTGTACCGGTCTTTGTACCACTAATACTCGCCGTATCTAACGGTTCATGATCCTCGGATATAGATTGGTGATCTTTCTGAGAGGTTGAGTAACACTTTAGTGTTGAGGAACCTCTAGGAGATGACACTATATAACAGAACGTGGGCACTACTTGTGCTCAACCCATCTGGTGGACGACGCCTAGAAATGATGATGGAGTCTTTGAGGCATACGTGACGGATATGGTGACATGAGAGTCTAACAAGATTAGCTATGGTTTCCTCACCTGGCCGTGGGGAACTAACTTGGGTAGTCAGTTGGATGCTCAGGGTAGATGGATGGGTGGTGGCTATGGAGCAGATCGTGCAGATGGAGCCGGGACTTCTGGTACCGCAACAGATGAGGATATGGACGAGCACATCAGAGGGGAGAAGTGAGACGATGTGTTATGATGTTGATGTTATTACTTTCATCAGACTTGATTTAGTCCTACTTGTTGCGTTGAATTCGTACTATTTGATGCTGTAATCGACCCTAAGGCCAAGACTATTTGTCATTTTTTTTCTTTTCCTTAGACATTGTTATTGTTGGATATGAATCTGTAGTTGCAACTTGAGTAATTGCAAGTGATTTCTAGACTTTTGCTTTTGTTTCGAGTAGAAGAGGCATTCAGCTCGTTTGTACTCGACCGAGTCTAATGAGTACTCGACTGAGTGTTGTACACTCGATCGAGTGCACCTGACTCGTGCGAGTGACTTTGTTTACTCCTCGAGTGTGATTAGTTATTAATTGGTATGATGGTATGTATAGATTGATGGATATGTATGATCATGCTAAAACTTTATGTTTGGCCTTGAGTTAAACTTTTAGAAGCTATGATGTCTCGTATTACCATTTCCGTCATCTGATGTGTCTACAATGGTGACGATGTGACGTTTTGTCGTAATATGAAATGAGTGGTTGAGCGTGGTATTGGATGTAGAATACGCAGTGATGGGAGTTGGAGTAATGATAGTGGCAGGTGTACCTATGTGATATCATTTTTATGAATGTACTCACATTTTGAGTTGCATTTTAGTTGCCTCCATCCCCAATTGTTTGCATTTTCACTCATTTTCAATGTATTCACATGTTCAAAGTGGACCAGTATCATATACACCACCTATACTTCGACCTCTAACTGTTGATTAAGATGTTTTACTGCCTAATTAGTTGTAACATTATGTTTTACCAATTGGGACTTCTTGCATGATGGGCGGGAGTTGAAATTAGTTTAAAATGCTATTTCACCTTTTCACTAAATTTATTGTGCGGTTGTCAATCAATCTTGGAAGTGAACTTCAGGGACGAAGTTCATTTTAAGGGAACAGATAATATCGCGGCATGTTTTTGTCAAATAAGCCCAATAACCTCAATTATTCTATTAACAATAGCATGCATTATGTTTATTTTATTTCTGCATCATGTTAAAGTTATTAATTGTTCTAGTTAATTTGATAAGTCTACCGAGCCTTTTACTTCAGTGAGTTAATTCAAGTTGAGTGTACTAGATTGTGCATTTTGCCGTGGTGGTGTTACACTGAATGTTATTAATTATCGTTGTTGTGGTGGGGCATTGAGGGCTGTTACTTGTATATGTTGGCATGAAAGTGATGAGTATTATCGGATTTATGGTATGATGGAGTTAGGTACGACGGAGCTGTGCGAACTTGACTATGAATCTTTAGATGTAATCTTTTTACGTGCCTACTTGACATGTTTCTTTCATGCATTCGCGGGGTGTAGAGCGAACATCAAGGACAAAATTACTTTTAAGGGGGGAATACTGTAATACCCGCCACTCTAGGGACCCGTTGACTGACCTTTGACCAAAGTTTGACCGTGTTTAGGACCTTGGTAAGGGTAAAGGGAGAGAAATATTGATATTCTAGATTGAGTAATCGACCTAGTCAGGTGTCACTCGGTCGAGTGCAGTACTCGACCGAGTGCAGTGTACTCGGTCGAGTATGTTCAGTACTCGACTGAGTGCTTTAACGTCAGTATGATATATGTTACACGGAGGATGCGACTCGAAACATTTCATTTCCCCTTCTCCCTAAACCTATCAATATCTCTCTCCCTCTATCCTTCCACCACCTCCTTAGTTCTCACATTGGACCTTATTGCGGGAAAGGGCGTGACTTAGGTACGAAACCATGGGATCAAACCTCTCTCACCGACGGTGTCTAGATGTTCTTGGTGGTAAGTCTACGATCAATCTGTAATTTGATATTCTACCTTTTCTATTAGTATAGTACTAGGACGAGTATTGATTTCTATTGTAGGCAATAACGTGATTAATTGCTAGCGTGACGTCACTGTTTACTATGGCTAGAGGACTCACGAAAGGTAGCGTTTCCCTACTTAGTTACCTTCGTTTGTTATTGTGCTATTATTATTGTGTGATTGTGTTACGGTGATATATGGATGATAATGATGGTGATGTCGTGGTGAGTTTGTCATTATGGAGCCATTATCGGGAGATGGAATTCACCCCCATGAATCGCTCCTTGTGGCTCCTGTCACAAGGGAGATATGTACATTAATGATCTGGGTTCGCTCATTCTGATTACCGGGGATATGGGTGGTTAGGTTGCGGTTTCCCACTAGCGGGCGGGTTACCTGTTGCGATGGGTAATCCAAATGGTTAATGTTGAGGTGATGGAACCGGCGTTGGTTGTTTGTGCTTTATTTCTTATAATGTCTATTTGTTGTTGGTGTACTGACTTGTTGGTGTCTGTGTTGTGTTTTATCTTTCTTGTTGTGATCCATTTGATATTTCCGGCAAATGGTGAGCAGTTGGACATCAGGTGTTGTTGGTAGCTGGCTTGGCTCTCGAGATGGGATAGAGAGATCGTAGTGTCACCGATTATGACGGTAGAGTCCCTAGTGCTACTTCCTAGTGTACTTTCATTTGTAGATTAATGAGTTTTAATCTTTACTTTATTATGTTGCAACATTGTATAAATTCTTATTAACGTTTTGGTATTGTCTTATGATATTTACTACCTCGGGAAACCGAGATGGTGACATCCTTGTCCATCAGGGAAGGTCTTGCTAAAGACTCCTTTGTATGTTGGGGTGTTACAGACACCGTTGACCAATAAAAAGGGAATAAGGACAATCTAGGCCCAAGTTGAAGCAGCGAAAGGCCCGTGTCTCGACCGAGACAACCACTGTCTCGCTTGAGACAAGCACAACTCGCCCGAGATGATGCTAAACCCGCTCGAGATAGCCATCAGTTCCGCCGCCTCTAATCTATCCCCTAAAACTAGTTCAACCTAATCCTACTACTATAAATACCTCATTATGTAATAGAATTAAGGATCTAACAATTATTATCATTATTTTCCCATATTTAGAAAGCAATTAGATCTTAATTAATTCCTCAATATTTCCTCATTAGTTTAATTACTCCTTAATTATTCTTAGATCTAGCTTGTAATTGAAGACTTATTTGGGTTTATGCAAGATTTAGTGACAAGATCTTCATCTATTCAAGGATTTATTCTATTGTTATTCATTTTATTTCCATCTATTGTTCATCTAGTGGTATAATTCCTAATCTAACTTCAATCCTTTGTTAATCTTTAATTATTCATCATGTTTATCTCTTATTGCTTTGTTATTTTTTTTATTTTTTTATTTTTTTATTTTTTTTATTTTTTGCAAGAAAAGCAAGCCCGTTTTATTCATCCATATAGGGAATAATGAGGCCAATATTACAAAGTAAAACTAATATAAGAGATTACATAATTAAGCATTTAGATAACATAAGATCTTTTCTTCATAAGAGAAATGAGTGACAAATAATAATCTTATGCTAACTAAATATTGAACTTTTATGATGACGTACTCCTCGTTATGTTCGATTTCCTTGAAAACTCTCGAGTTTCTTTCTTCCTATATGCTATATGCCAAAGCATTGAGACAACTAGCTATCCATTTAGCCATCCAATGCTTCCTGTTCTTCCTCCCAGCCAGTCAATGAATCTCATTTTTTAACTTATTAGTTATGCCCTTCATCTGCAACTAGGGCAAAAGTTTCCTCTAAATTTGCATTGAAAAGCTACATTTGAAAAACATATGCTGATGGGTCTCAACAACATTCTTACACAAAATACAATGATTGACCAAGCACTCTCCCCTATTGTTTAGATGATCTATAGTGGCAAGCTTAAGCTGCATTGCTAGGAACACCAGAAAACTATGCTTAGGTAATACAACCTTATTCCAGACCACATGTACCCAACTGATTTTACTACCATGTTCCCTCAACAACTCATAGACCATCCTGAGTTTCAGCTTTCCCCTAACTACACTGCTTAGCAAGAAGGCTCGTGTATTATCAATGCTCCCAGTCTTAGCCACAAGCTCATCTCTGACTTTCAAAAGACTCTTCCAGCTTTCAGAGTGAAAATTTTTTACCTGCAGACTCCAAAAACAACTTTGCTTTATGTTGTATTTGTGATTCCAAATTACCCAGGAACTGTCAAAGTGACTCTCAATAGCCCAAATACATCTACACAAGATATATTTGTTCCAGGCCAATACATCCTTGATGTTGAAACCACCTTCGTTTTGTGGTGTACAACAGGCAGACTAGCTCTTCATAATAAGTTTTCTATGCCCCTCTTCTGATCCCCATAAGAATTCCTGTACCACTTAGTTATAAGTTTAAGCACTCCTTTTGGTATCAATAAAGTTGAGCCCCAAAATTGTTCAAGCCCAAAAATAATAGTGTTAATTAAACTAATTTTGCCAGCATAAGATAACTTGTAGCTTGCCCAATGGTGTAATGCCTTTTGCACCTTATTTAAAAGGTCTGCAAACATGTCCTTATTAAGCTTTCTTTCAATTAGAGGGACCCCAAAGTACCCGAAAGGAAATTCACCCTCCACATAATTTGTTTCCCTAGTAATAGCCTGCCTGATCTCCTCCTTAACCCCTCCCATATAGATGTTATTCTTGTCTGGATTAGCTTTTAAACCAGATAAAGCAGGAAAAGAATCCAGTGCCTTAGTAACAGCTTTGACTGAAGGGACATCATCCCTAACAAATATCATTAAATCATCAACAAAAATTTGATTCAGTCCCATTCGACCACATTTAGGGTGATAAGAGACTTGATATTGCTTGTGTATCCTTTTGAGAAGCCTAGAGAGGATTTACATACTCATCACAAATAGAAAAGGAGATATGGGATGTCCTTGTCTCAAACCACTGTTCCCTTTAAAAAATCCCACTGTATCCCTATAAATTTTCAGACTAAACAATGTGCAAGTAATGAAACCCATTATCCACTTCTGAAATTTTGAGGGGAAATTAAAAACTTTCAGCATCTGATCAATGAACTCCTATTGCAATGAATCAAAAGACTTTCTTAATATCTACTTTCATTAAACATCTAGGAGAGATACCTTGCTGCCCATATATGTAATACCCCGTATTCTAAGTGATTATTTAAAGGCTAGCCAGCGAAGGATATTAAATAAAATACTCTAATTATTACGTATTCAATTATAATGATATTAGTTAATAATTCTTCATAATTCTTTAATTTATAAGTTACGCAGTTAGTTTACAAGACGGGAATAAATAATAAAATAAGTCAAGTCAGGATAATACATTGGGGCGTGTTACCATAGATGCGTGATGTAGGGTACTCAGAAATACGGTAGTATGCGATAATACAATAATATTATAATAGTAAGAATAATAATATAATAGTAATGGGAATACTAATATAATAATGAATCGGAATTTCCTAATTATAATTGGGTTGGCTATTAACAGCTATAAATACGAAGCTAGGGTAGAATTAATATACTTTTGGTTTCATAAAACTCACATTAAACTGAGAGGAGAGAGATTTAGGAGAAAGATAGTAAACCTAGCAGCTGCCATTCCGTCTCAGGTTAACAAAAGGTAAAACTCATCTATTAACTCAGCAATTTTATACTACTTATCGGCTTTGACCACCCGAGAGTCGACGTTGACCACCGTGGGGCACCTGTGATCGTCGACGTTGATCTAGACTAGGTGGTTTGACTACCGTGGACCGTGACAAGGGGTTATTTTGTGAATAATTAACCGTTTCATACCTCTCTATTTTGACCCAATTTATGGGTTGGGGTTGCTTCGACCTTAGGCTAGGGTTGTGGTGGTTGCTGGTTCGACCATAGTGTGCTGAAGTTGGGGTGGTTCTAGTGGTGGCTGTGGTGGTTAATCATGGTTTTCAGGAGGGTGTTTGAGCCGAGTTGCGTTTCAAACAGGGAGGCTAGGGCGTTCGTTTTGGTTGGGTTTTGGGTTCAGTTAAGTCGGGTTTTGGTGGGTTTATCATGGTGTAGCAGGGTGGTTATTGGCGGTGTTAGGCGCGGCCAGGGGTGTCGGTTTAGGAAGTTATGTAGGTACTTCTGGTCGTGGTCCAAGGGGAGAGCAAGGGCGGCAGTGGGGTTGTTGGGGTCGGTTTTTTGGGGCGTTTTCCGGGATGGTTGTCTTGGTGGTTGGAGGCAGAGCGTGGTGGTGGACCTGGTGTTGGTGGCTGGCGGTTGTGACCTCGATGGGGGCTTGTTTTCGTGGGTTGTTTGAGTGTTAAGCACACGGTGTAAGACGTGTGTGTGTGTCTGTGTGTGCGTGTGTGTTGCCTTGGGAGTGTGTTGTTTGATTCTAGTTTGAATCGGGTATTTTGGTATGGGATCGGATTTAAGGTTATTGGGTTATATCGACCTTACTCGGGTTAGTTGGTTGTGTCTTATGAGTCGGGTTCATAATAGATCGTATCGTAGTAATTAATTCTAATAATTATCGTTTGGGGGTTGTGAATAATAGAATGGATTTTACTAATTCAAGTCCGTTAATGAAATTATGTAAATCGTTAATTATAGTTTATATATGAGAATAGCGACGATTATTTAAAGAAGCTATAAGGGTTGGGTTAGTATTAAGGATATATAATTAGTATAGATTGTTTTATTAGTAAGATTGAATTATAATTATGTAAATTATATTAATTGTTAGGTGACGGTTTAGTTGTGGAAGTTTACTACTTGGAATTGCGTGTGAGCTTATTGGATTGCTTTTAGGTAGGATAATCTACTCAATCGACTTGATATTTGATTTATTGGATGTTGTTGAATATTGGATCATATGGCTGAATGTTTGGAATAATTGAGTATGTTTGGCATTATTGATTGTGAAATGGATTGATGAGAACATGGTTGTTGTTTACGATTGGCATATCATATGGATATTATTGTTGGCATGACATTTGCATTGTATACCTCAACTTCGGTTGGGATGGTGAATACCTCAACTTCGGTTGAGATGGTGTACATCTCAACTTCGGTTGGGATGATGAATACTTCTGCTTAGTCTGGGATGATGTATACCCCGGACCAGGGATTGGCGGGATGAACGGGAGTTTCTGGATTATTGAGCTCATTGCATTGCTTTGCATTTGCATCATTACATCATTTATCGTTTTTGTATTGTGTTTATTATCCTACTCAACCTTGTGGTTGACAGTGTATTCTCTAAACACCTATGATGAACCATTTATTGGGGAGCAATTTTGTTTGACAGGTATTCGAGACAACAGGTTTGGGAGCTTGGAATGAGAGTTGAACTGGAAGGACTTAGATATATAGAATCACTTTGTTATATATTTTCTGCCGTGAGTTGTAATTTATTGTTATGCAGTTAGTTTATTTAATTTGTAAGAATGTAATATAAACCATTACTAAGTTATAATTTAAAGTACTTGGGTTTGTTTTACTATGTTATTCACTACCTCGGGAAACCGAGATGATAACAGTCTTATTTATCTGGGAATGTCTTGCTAAAGGCTCTTAGATAAATGAGGGTGTTACAATATCCCTTAACAAGTGATTGTGTAAGCATAATATTCTCAAATATACTCCTCCCTTTAACAAAAGCTCTTTGTTCCTTCTCTATAATCTCAGGCAACACAGTCTTCAATCTTTCAAAAGTTATTTTACTAATGGTTTTGTATAAGACCGTTCAACAAGCAATTGGCCTGTAGTCCATAACAGTGGAGACCACATGCTTCTTAGGGATTAAAGCTAGCAAAGTGGTATTGGCTTGCTTAGGCATTCTCCCTTTATTAAAGAACTCTTTTACAGCTTGATAGAACCCAGGTTTGATTATATCCCAAGAAGTTTTAAAAAATTGAGCAGAAAAACCATCTTGACATGGACTCTTGTTGGATCCCATTGAGAATAAAGCTGATTTTATCTCAATATCATCAACATCCCTACAAAGAATCCTCAAACAGACACCTGAACTTTAGGGCCCCCCATCTTATCAAAATCAATAGGCTCAGTTCTTTGCTTTTGACTCAATAGCAACTGATAATAATTCACAAATGCAACATTGACCTCATGGATACCATCTCTGTTATTTCCATTTAAATCTTGAATTCTTCCAATGAGGCTTTGATGCCTTCTAGTAGCTATTCTAGAAAAGAAATAGCTTGTGGGAGCATCATTATTTTTGATGTCTTTAATTTTAGCCCTTTGAATAAGGGAACTTCATTCTCTCTTTCTGAGAGTGATATAAGCTTGCATTAAGTTCTTCTCTTGCTCAATAAGGAGGGAATCCAAAAGGGACCCCTGCAATTGAAGCTGACAAGTTTCAAAACCTTCCTATCATTATTGACCCTCTTAGATAAACCAATATAGTGAGTTTTATGCATTTGAATAAGATGCTTCCTAACATTTTTTTAATTTTGTTAATAGCAAGAACATTATATTCCCCATGACATAAATATCCCAAGCCCTCAACACAATATCTCTATAATCTTTATACTCCTCCCAACAGTTCAAATAACTGAATCTTCTCGTTAAAGTATAATTATCTTTCACTTCCACCAGTAAAGGAGAGTGATCAGATATTTCAAATGGAAGAACCTGGATATGAGTAGTAGGATAGTGAACCAATCATGAAGGATTAGTTCGGACCCTATCCAACTTGGACCAAATTCTAGCATTAGTATCCCTCTTATTGGTCCAAGTATGCTCACAACCAAAACTATAAATATCATCCAAGGTACAATCCAATAAGCACTGATTAAAGGCCATAATCTCAGTTGCAGAGGGGGGATTAGGGCCAATCCTCTCACCCATCTCTCTCACAATGTTAAAATCACCCATCACAATCCAATTAGTAACAGTAGTAACCAAGCTTCTTAACTCATCCCAAATTCTATCTCTATGACAAGTATCATTACTTTCATAGATAAAAGTGACAAAAACAATCTTATTTGATACATGATAAAGGAGTTGCAAATGAATCATTTGATCATGTATTCTAGATGAGATAATAGTAAATTTTTTCATATTAAAAAAGACCCATATTCTCCCATTATATCGATGAGAGTAGTTATTCATAACTTAATAAGAAGGGAAATTCCTAGTAATAGCAGCAGCATTATTAAGTTTTAACCTAGTCTCCAGAAGCTCTAAAACTTCCACTTTATTCATAGCTAAAAAACCCTTAATTTCCTGATGTTTTAGTGGATCATTAAGACCCCTTATATTTCAAGAAGAAATAATCATTTGCCTGGGTCTGGAGGATCCTCTGCTTTAGGGACCACCAAATTTTTATCCTCAAAAGTTCCTTATGTCTGCAGAATAGAATAATTGTTACTGACAGTAACCCCAAACTGGTCATTATTATCCGGCTCACCCACTGCCTCATTCAAGTTAATTACCTCTATAGTACCAGAGCTATTCTGACCTAGCACATTGCATTCTGGACCCTCTCTTTCT
>JAOWBH010147235.1:0-12577 GCA_028566215.1 Silene coronaria | reverse complement strand
AAGATAACAAAAAGGTAAAATTCATACAACTATTTAATAATAACGTAATTCAATCTTAATTATCGACTATTGATCATCGTAGAGGCTTTGACCGACCATGACATTGACCGTTGACCACTCTCTGACAACAGTGGACTTGACTCAGGGCTTTGACCGCCGTTAACCGGCCACGGGAGGTTGTTTTACACGGTTTTGTTCGGGTTTTGCGTAGCTTATGTAATTGGCTGTTTTGGACCTGCTTTTGACTCGGGTTTGGGTCGCCTATAGGCTAGGCTGGTTGGGGTTGTCGAGTCGACCATGGTAGGGTGGTTGTAGTGGTGGTAGGCTGGTGTTTGTGACAATTTTTGCAGGAGAGTGTCGAATTCGCGGTTTGAACAGGGGTAATAGGGGTCGAGTTTCTGGGTTGGTTCGTGATCAATGGAGTCGGATTTCTGGGTGGTTGAGGTGGCGGATTAATGTTGCTAAAAATGGGTTTAAGGGTGGTTGTAGACTTGAGTTTTGTTTCGGTTATCAGGTGGTAATTAGGACGTTATTGTGGTGGTTGTGGCTGGGCTCGGTGGTGGAACCTGGTGGGGGTGCTTAGGCAGGCAGTTTGTGGGGAGTTGAGCATGGAGTTGGGTGCTTGTCGTGGGTGTTTAGTGTTTGTTTTGGGTGGTGAGTCACACAGTGCAAACCTTGTGTCTTTTGGCTAATTATTATGTTAGTCTTTGAGTCGGGTTTTGCGTAAATCGGGTTTTTGTATTATTCATCGACTAACTATAAATGTTAAATTATAATAATTAGTATAAATTCAAGTGTTGGATTACTTAAGACGAGTTGTAATTTAATTACTTTATTTAATTTATGAGTTATATTATAAATATGTGTGATTATATTAATTGTTAGGTGACGAGTTATATCGAGGAGTATTATTTTCTTATCTGTCTGAAGGCGTGATATTTCCATACTTGCTGAAATTGCTTCTTGAGTTACTTGACGACCAGGTAGGATAATCTATTAGCTTGATTTGTTATTTAGTTATTGAGTTGATTTGTTAATTATTGGATTATGAATGTGAGTTGTTGATCTCCTTGTGCAGTATTGATATGGTTGTGATTATGGTGTTATTAGGGGATGATGTATTGGCCAAATTGAGAATGACATTGTGTTATTGTTAATATTGAGTATTTAATGATGGTTGGATTATATTCGTATATTTGTTGTTATTGGTTATGAATGGGTGTCTCGGAGTATAATGGGTGAATTGGAGTATAATGGGTGAATCGGAGTATAATGGGTGAATCAGAGTATTATGGGTATCTCGGAGTATAATGGGTGTCTCGGAGTATAATGGGTGAATCGGAGTATAATTGGTGAATCGGAGTATTACGGGTGTCTCGGAGTGTATGGGTGATTCAGAGAATGTATGGGTGTTTCGGAGAATGATTGTTGTATTCTCATAATTGTGTGTTCATTGAATTATTGTATGTTGTTGTTGATTTATCCTACTCAACCGTCTGGTTGACCGTGTATTCTGTAAACACCTGTGATGAACCAATTATTAGGAAGCAGATTGATTGACAGGTTTTGAGCTAGCATTTGGAAGCTTGGGACATGGATGTGAGGTGGACACGACTTAGAAGATTAGATTCACTTAGTTTATTGATTTCCACTGCGAATTTGTAATTTATTATTCATTTAGTTTTATTCAGATTGTAATAAGACCATTATTAAATTTTTATATTAAAGTACTTTGGTTCTGTTTTACTTTGTTATTCACTACCTCGGGAAACCGAAATGGTAACAGTCCTATTTATTCTGGAATGTCTTGCTAAAGGCTCCTTCATAAATGAGGGTGTTACATAGTGGTATCAGAGAGAACGATCCTTAGGCCTAACCAATGAATAATAATGAAATTAGGATGAGTCTGAATAAAATGAAACCCAGGTAGAGACTTTTAGGAGCCCCTCTTAGTACGGTTAGGAAAGTGCTCCTAGTTCGTTCCATGACCCTCTCAGTTTCGAACCGGTAACCTCGAGAGAAGTGTAAATGGGGAAGAAGGGTAGTTAAAATTAGAATGTTAATTATTATAAAGATACAGTGTGAATTTTATATGCATTGTGGTTTCGATTATTGTAAGTTGTTGGATGTGTGGAAAGGCGAAATAAGGCCATGGGCCGTGTGGATTGAGGCTTTGGGCCGTGAGAAATGGGCTACTTGGGCTGTGTATGTTTGAGTGTGATTGATAATGAAATTGGATTGTGTTGATGAATGATGGATGATGATGAGTGAATTGATATTTGTTAAATTGTTTGCATCTATGATGATGGCATGTGAATAATAATGGTGATGTAATTGATTGATAATGCAATGTGAGGATGAATATATTCTGAAGTAGAATTGTATGTCTAGTGATATGCGGAATATGTTGTCGTAACCCAATTTATGATTTTCGTGATTTAATTATGTTTAGTTAATATGAGTAATAAATAATGTGGTAGTGATATGTTTATAAGTTGCCGAGAACGATAAGATATGAAGATAGGGGAATGATGGTAGAAATGTAATTAGGACAGTGATTGTAACTACTTGTCCGATGTAAGTTTTGGGTATTTAATGGTTACGATTTAATTGATTAGTTATGACATTAGAACTATCAAATTGCAGTAAGCATGGTAGAATAGGTTACTAGTAGTGATATGTTTAGGTTGAATGATGGGCTAATAACAATGAGGTAACGTGGATTATGTTGTTACATGATAATTATAAATTTGGGTTAAGACAAAGTAACGCGCATTACGTGTATAATTATGTGGAATTAATGTAGATTGTGTTAAAGCAAACAAGGTGTGTTCATTTGATGTCTGTATTTGACGTATAGCATGCCTTAGGAAGAGTCGTTATGTTGTCACATGATTTTGTTAAATTTATGAGAAAAGTTGTGCAAATTGTTTACTTGTTGAAAAATTTCCAGATTCTTACCCTAAATTGTTTTGATTGTCATTTTTGATGTACTTAATATTTATGCACGAAATGTTTACATGAATTATAATTATGTGTAAGATTTCCAATGACGTTGGTTTCATGATTAAACGATTTACCCTTTAGGAGTTATAAATATTTTAGTGAGCAGTGGTTGGATCATTACTGCACAGTGGCAGATTCGACCCATTAACTTGTAAAATCAACTATTAATTATGTGTTTATTATTTTTTTGCTAATTCAACTCCATTACTTTGTTAACTCTTTTATGTTTCTATGTTGATAATTTTCACTAATGCCAGATGTGTATTTATTTAATTAGGATTTTTACAAGATGGCCTTGAGTTATGAACCTTGTGTTGCTAGGTGTTATTAATAAAGTTTCATTCAGTATTTGTTGTATTTATCATGCGTGTTATTTCTTGTTTCTAGTTGGTAGTTGATTACGCGGACGTAACCTCTTTCTTAGTTGGGGAGGATTGTAAGATCTCATAGTGTTGGACATTTTTATTTTGGGAGGATGTTGATTTGTTCGTAGTGTTGGGAGACTGCTATCGAGTTGTTGTGATGTTGACGTTGAACGCTTGGGAATGGATTGAGTAATTGTATGTGAAATTTGTTATAATTTGTTCTACGTGAAATTTGTTGTCATTTGTTCTAAATAAACTTCGAGAACGAAGTTTTCTTTAAGGGCGATAGACTGTAATACTACTGTTTTATGTATTATTCTGAGGAATGGGAGATCGATAGTAGCTTGATAGTGGCATTATGTAATCGTTATAGATGTACTTTTAGGTTAGGTTTGGGGTGAACTCCGGGACGAAGTTCTTTATAAGGAGGGTAGACTGTAATACCCCGTGTTTTAGGAAAAACAGTCAGCGATAAAATGTTAGATCAACTATTCTAGGCCTCGTTTGGTTCATGCGGATGTTTAATTCCTGTGGTAATTTTCAACTCACCGGAATCCAACTCCCATGTACAATTCACATGAATTGACAAAAATATGTTTGGTTGCCTTGGGGGAGTTTGTTTTTCCCATGAATTAAACTTCCCTATATTGTTTGGTTCAACTATGTCAAATCACCTGATTTTACTTTCCAATTACCAATATACCCCTTCGTAATATTATTAACACTTAATTTCTCTCTTTTTTATAGGGTAAATAAATAATTTTGGACATAATGGATGTGAGAGTTTCCAATGACCAAGAGAGAGGTGGGTCATTAAATTCCCCCATTATGTAGGAGTTCTAAACTTCATAGGAGTTGAAAACTCCCCCATTTTACATGAAAATGGGCAACCAAACAAGGTTAAAAAAACACAATTCATGGGATTATGAAATTCCCATGAATTAGTATGGCAACCAAACGAGCCCATAGTTTACCAATTTAAAAAAAAAAAGGAAAAAGAAACATAAAGCCTAAAATACATACATTGATTTTATACATGAATGTATCATAAACTTTAGAGATAATTAAAAAAAGGAAAGAATTAGAAAATAGTATTAATATTTTTACCAAATCTAATTTTAAAATTGTTTAAATTATAAATTTAAGTGTTTAAAATTTTTCTCCCAAAATATAATAAAATAAAAGTTGAAAAAGATTTTATCTCATTTCCAACATAAACACGTGTTATGACGTTATTTGTAATATATACGTATAACCGTAGTCTCTTTGGTAAAGATATACTAATAAGTAATAATTTATATTTTGGCAACCCTAAGAATAACAATTTGTTAGCCGAAGCCGACCTCCTGCAATTTGTTCGCTCAACTCTCGGCCCTCCGTTTTCCTCATCATATATATTCATCTCTTCTCTTTTCCTTGTTCCTGCTGTAATGGCAATGGTAATCGTTGAATCTGTTGATGATATCCCCGTGCAAAATCCAGCTGAAGGAGATTTTTCATCCTCTGATTTGAAATGGACCAAGTATGGCAGTGGTGAGCACCAAGATGATGTTGCCAAAATTCCGTATGTTCGGGTTGATGATTTTATCCTTGGAGAGTGTTCCAATTTGGAATTCCCTACTCGATTTCATATTGAAAGAGGGAGAAAACGTGTGTTGGGTACCTTACAGGACTACAAAGATGATGAATATCTCGAGTATAGACAGTAAGTACAATCTTACATACTCACTAAATTATGCTTTTCTAGGCCTTGAACCCCTTACTTGCCAACCCAACTACATACTTTACTGTACTTTACTGAACTATGTGTGGTTAATAGTTTCATGTCTTCCCTATCTTCGGTCAGCTATGTCATGTCACTCATGTATTGTTTTTCTGCTTCTGCATGATTCTTTACTGTTAACTCCTGATGGATTTAGTCATATGCTCATATTGGACAACCATAGGCATGATTAGGCTACAATAACCAAGGAAACTGTTCATTTTTAGTGCAACTTTATTGTTGTGATTCTGGAAATTGCTATTTCTGACCTATAATTATGTTGGTTATTAGCTCATGCCAAAGTAAGCATCCAGCAGCTGCTAAGCCGGGTTTAGACGATTATGGTAAAAAAAATGACCGAGAACAAAATTGTAAAACAGGAGATTTAGGTAATTTCTTCCTTGGCTGTGACTTTGATCAAATGTGTCTCAGTTGGTGTATACTTTTCCTTTCTTAATGCAGATATTGGTGCTCATTTGGACCTGAAAACTATGGAGAAGATGGTGATATCTTACCTAGTCGACGATATCGTCTAAATACACGAAATCGTGTTGCTAGACCCCAGTCTATGAGAGGTTGCCAGTGTCACTTTGTCGTGAAGCGGTTGTATGCAAGGCCGTCGCTCGCTCTCATCATGTATAATGATAGACGTCATGTAAATAAGTCCGGGCTTCCTTGTCATGGAGCACTTGATGGAAATGCGATAGGTCCAGCTGCTAAGAATATTCCGTATATTGGGAATGATATTCAACAGCAGACAATGTCAATGATATACCTTGGCATTCCCGAAGAAAATGTAGTACAAAAACACCTTGAAGGAATTCAACGTTACTGCGACTCAGATGCCAAAGTTAATAAGCTGGCCTCACAGTATGTTCATAAGTTAGGGATGATAATTAAACGATCCACTCATGAATTAGATCTGGATGACCGAGCTAGTGTCCGGCTTTGGGTTGAGCGCAACAAGAAGTCTGTTTTCTTCTATCAGGATTCATCTGAAGATGACCCGTTTGTTCTGGGAATTCAAACGGAATGGCAAATGCAGCAACTGATACGTTTTGGGAACGCTAGTATCATAGCAGCAGATTCTACTTTTGGAATAAAGAAGCTTAAGGTAAGATGATAGCTATCTCTCTGCCACTGAAGCTTTCTTCGAGTCTTGTGTTTTATACTTGTTTTTCATAAATTTGAATGCAGAGATTGCTGGTTATGCGTCTGTTAGGTTTTTATTTACAGTATTACTGGTTTTCAGTATCCCTTGTGCACAATTCTTGCGTTTGATTCAAGACATCATGCGCTCCCTGTTGCATGGGTCATTACTCGTAGCTCTGCAAAGGCTGATGTTACAAAGTGGATGAAGGCTCTATTTGATCGAGTTCACACTGTGGATACTGGATGGAAGATCAGTGGTTTTGTGGTTGACGATGCAGCGTCAGAGTTGGAACCCATAAGGCACTACACTCATACTATACATCTTTGTTTTTATGTATTTATTTATTAAAGGGATCCAGAAGGCAACCTTAATGTTGATTTGTTTTGATGCCTTGTCATGAGTTTCAGCACCCTTTTGAGTTTTATCAGTCATCTGCATCTTCATAGTTTTTTGACGTTAACTGTATATCCCATCATCAACCCACTGAGGATAAACTTTGACTGTCCTTATACTTGTTTCATCATCAACTCACTGAGGATAAACTTTGACTGTCCTTATACTTGTTTTACAGGGATGTTCTCTCCTGTCCTGTCTTATTCTCTCTTTGGCGTGTTCGTAGAGCATGGCTTAAAAATATTGTGAAAAAATGTACTGAAGTGGAAGTTCGGAGGGAGATTTTTAAACGTTTGGGTGATATTATTTCCAGCATTTGGCATGGGGCTGATTACGTTGCTGCAATTGAGACGTTCATGCAAGATTTCAGTGATCAGACCTCCTTCATGCAGTATTTCAAGGATCACTGGTTGCCCAAAATTGGTCAAGTCTACTTGACTCTTTTTTCTTCTCATTTTTGTGCAGATAAGCTACGATTTTGTCTTCAACTGACATTCATGCTTGATTTTGTTAGAGATGTGGCTGTCCATAATGCGGAGCATTCCAGTTGCAAGTCAGGAAGCTTCTGGTGCCATTGAAGCCTATCATGTCAAATTAAAAAGCAAACTTTGTGATGATGCTCACCTAGGTGCTTTTAAAAGAGTTGATTGGTTAGTCCATAAATTAACTGCCGAGCTTCATTCAAGTTACTGGTTGGACCGCTATGCTGATGAGCATGACACTTTTGAAAATGTGAAGGAAACATACATATGTTCGACATCATGGCACCGTGCATTGCAAATCCCGGATAGTGCCGTTTACTTTCCGGAAAACATTCACTTGTTTGCCACTATTCAGAGTCTAAGGGACAACAATGTATCACACATAGTTTGGAACCCTGGATCAGAATTTGCTTTCTGTGATTGTGCCTGGTTTCTACAAGGAAACCTTTGCAAACATGTAATTAAAGTCAATATGATGTGCCAGGAACGAAAGGGTTGTCAAGGTTCTATTTCCTCACATTCATTCAAAGAACTGTTGACTACTTTACTGAGAAATCCCATGGATGATTCTATTGAATTGGACAAGGCAAAAGCATGGACCAGTCAGATACTGGATCAAGTTAAGAGGCTGGTAGAAATTTCTGATGCAAAAGATTTAGGCACTGTTGTGGATAAATTTCCTCTGAAATGGGTTTCCAGGAAACCCCGGACTTCTGTTGGAAAACCATCAACGACTGTGGCTCTTCCTTCAACTTCTAAGAATGGAAGTGACATTCCGGCCCAGCGCAAGAATCGCAGGAAACGAAAAAGACTGTCAAGAATACACTGAAATGTGCAGGAAGTGTTAGTGTCTGCTTTGATGCCCTGTTTACAACCCAGCAATGTTGAAGCCTTGAAGGTACGATGAACTTTGATACTCCCTCCATTGCACTTAAATTGCCCCCATTTGACTAGAGGTCATATCTGATATGTAATGTACTCCGTAATTATCACCCCTTTGCTTTCAGGAATGTACATGTATAGTTACTACATTACCCTTATCGTTATGCTATATGACCAGGGATAATAATCATAATATGATTAGTTCATTTTTTTTAATAGGTGTAGAAAGGGATCAATTATTTTAGAGTGGAGCAAAAAAGAAGTAAAGACAGCGTAAATGGGATGTAGCAAGTACTGAATGTTCAGTTCGGCACTTCAAGTTCAGTCGTAATCTTTGCTTGGGACACCATCATGATTGATACCCAGGCTATTCTTGTCAGGCTATCAGATGTGAAAAGGGGGGACTTCATACAGAGTTGGTTTCTCATCTTTGGGTGAAGAGTATATGAAGACATTAATCATGGCGAGTTGTATATTACCTCGCTTACATGTGTTCAACACTCAGACACCCTATACCGGGTATGACACTTCGACACTTCATTTTAAGCCAGAAACTTGAGATTCCTTCCGAGTCGGACACTACGACATACTCTCTCGGGATATTTACAGCGAGTCTGAGTAACAACTGCTGAGTTCATATCAACACCTGTTCGCCATGTACATTCTGTTCGCCTTCCCTGCTTATAGATTTTAGGATAAACTGCATTTACATTTGTTTTGAGCCAAAAGCCTGTTTCATCTATAATCCTTTTTGCCTAATTCCTTTCTATTATTGTCTACAATTAGGAAATGTACATACATTATAGATTAAAAATGCTTCATTGATTCTAGGTTTACAGGAATAAATTGCTCTCTGTTATTTAACTGGTGCAGTCTTGCAGATTAGTCGAACATCTTCACAATATAAGAGATCAACTTATTGTTAACTGTTCTGTTGGTCTTAAGCTCTTTATGGTAATTGGGATCTGGGTGTCCGGTCATCATCCTGTGTCTTTGATAAATTTCATTTACATTATTAACATAAGTTTTTTATCCATTAAGAATCCCTTTTTCCCCCTATTTTAGATTCAACATAGTTAATAATTAAGGTTAGTCAGGTTCTAAATCAGATCGTTTTTTGAAGATGTTTGCGTTGAAGCAGTTGTTTGTGGATGGTTTAAAACCCTCTCAGAATGTCCAAGCCGTCGCTGATGTTCAGTGATAGTTTGACGGTACATATCTTGTTGCGTCACGTATTCTTTTGGGTAAAAGAAATATACTCCCAATATTTTAGCAGAGAACATGCATTCCATGCTTACAATAATAATGTGCAATTCAATAATTTTAGAAGCCTGAGACTGACTTCTTATCTAATTTTCAACTTAATTTTAGTTTCTTTTTGCTGCTTGCTTCATTATGTATGATTGTGATTTCACACCCAGAGAGGCATTGACATTCCGCTATCTGCAATTGCCTTTTAAAAAAAAAAAAAGTCAAAAGTTATGTAGCATGAGCAATTGTATCAGTGACCCGTCTATTTTTTTCGGTTAGTATATTAGGGTAAAAACAAAAGCGAGTGGTATCAAATCTTTGTTTTCAGGGGGTTGTTTCAACTGAATCAAAGATTTCTATGATCACGAAGCAGTACAACAATATCGGTCCCGAAATGATTTGGGGTCGGCTGACATGAATCATCATCTGAAACCGTCTAGGCCTGAAAATGGTGGTTACTTGTATTTTGACTGGAACCAGTAACAAACTAGATATGATGATGACAGCCTATGATGTTGAGGATACACAATAATGGATATAGAGCACAAGATCAACATGTCAGAATATAAAAGTATACACTAAAAGATGAGCTTAATAATTATTTAATTTGTTAAAGAAATTGGTAATTATTTGACCATGTCGCTCCCACTTGAATTGGTATGGCAGCTAAGCCAAGTGATGATGTCTATAATAAGGCCACCATGTTTGTGACAACTACTTAGCAACCCTGCCATTGTCTTTGCATCATTTCAAACTCAACCAACCTCAAATAATAGTAACACAATATAGCTGTTTTCAGCAAATCTTCATTTCCCTGCATGATCTCAGACATTTTCATGGTACATTTTTTGACTTTTCGTTCTTTCAGTCGAGCTTATTTCATTCTTAGAGTCAACTATCGTAGTAGTGTTATTTAACTAGATTGTGGTAATGTTGCCTACATTTTGATTGACCTTTCTAAAATTTCTATGGCAATATCTGTTGGGTCGTCATTATTATTGTTGTTATTGTTATTGAACTCGAGTTTCATCTGACGGTGATTGTTTACAAGCTCATAATGTGTTTATGTCATTTTTACGAGATTTGATTCGACCTTATATAGATATATATGGGTGAAGACCTGAAGTTGAATGCATTTTGTATCGATGATAGTGATTTGTATTGGGTTGTCTATGTCAGTATTATTGTTGCATTTGTTTCTCGATATGATGTAATATTGTAATGACACGAAATGTGTACTTACAATTTAAAAATGACAGTTTTAATAGAATTTCTCGATGAAAAATACGATTAGTATCTAATTTGTTGGGTACTGACTGCTGTTGTACTTTGAAGATTTGATGGCGGGTGTAACAGACTCCTACGTCGATACTGCAACCAATGATGTTGTATTATCGATAGCTGCAACTAGAATGATATCGGAATCAAGTAATCAAGGAGCAATTAGTCCAAGCCAAGGAAACACTTCACATGAAGGGTATGGCATTGAAGAGCAAGTGAAAGTTTCGACCCCACAAAGACCTCCAAAGATCCCAAATGAGCTCGTACAAAGGCGGTCTTCCCTCGCTACACCCTCCTTCTCTAAATCCAAATCGCGTTTAGTAGAGCCACCATATCCTCCTAATGTATCATTCCGCGAAACCCTTAGAAATTCTCCAAAGGTGTCTCCTAGAGTCAGTGTCAGTACTCCAAAAGCCATTCCATTGATTCCCCCACTGACACCTGTGGCAGGAGGAGAAGATGAAGAAGATGATGATGATCTCTACAAGTCCATTAATCTTCATTCGAAGAAAAGTGCGATTCAAAAATTGAAAATCTTGGCTTCAATGGAATGGATAGTACTCTTAACCCTGGTTGGGCTACTAGTTTGTAGCTTAACTATTCGCCGTCTGGAAGAAACCTCATTATGGAGTATATCCCTTTGGAAATGGTGCATTCTAGTTCTGGTAGTGATTTCAGGTCGATTAGTTTCAAAATGGATCATTAGCATCCTGGTTTGTATAGTGGAAAGAAACTTCCTGCTTAAGAAGAAAGTTCTGTACTTCATATATGGGCTAAAGAGAAGTGTACAGGTTTTTCTTTGGTTGGTTTTCATTCTTCTAGCCTGGATTCTGTTGTTTAATAGCAGTCGCGGAATCGAGAGATCACACAAGGCTAATCAAATTTTACATTACATTACACTGGCAATTGCTGGAATTCTAGTTGGTGCAGGAATATGGCTTGTGAAAACCCTGTTAATTAAGACAGTAGCTCTGTCTTTCCATGTCAAGAGATTTTTCGACCGTATCCAAGAATCGATACTGCATCAGTATGTGCTTCAAACACTCTCTGGGCCACCATTAGTTGAGATGGAAGAATCATTGGAGAAGTCGAAAAATGAGTTGAGCTTCGAGAGAGTAGCGAAAGGTAAAGGGTGGAAGGAAGATGTAATTAATGTGGAGAAACTTCAGAAAATTAACCAAGCACAAGTTTCTGCTTGGACTATGAGAGGGCTAGTTAATGTGATTCGGAGAACGAAGTTGACGACTATCTCTAATAACCTCGATGATGCCGAAGATGATGAGAATAGTGAGGAAAATAAGGAGATTACTAATGAATGGGAAGCAAAAGCTGCTGCTGATAAGATTTTCAAGAATGTTGCTAAGCCCGGTCACAAGTAAGACATTCCCTGTATACTTGATATAAGACAACATGATTGTGACCCATCCCACTTGATCCGACCTGACCCACAGTCTGAATTCCAAAATGAAAAACACAACACAATGCTTCAACACTGAAATTACCATACCCAACACCTGCATGCTAGCATATACGAATTGACCTGACTGAACTGATCTAACCCCGTAACTTTATGAAAACATTTAGGTCTCAAGGTAACTGGTAAGAGTCTCTCAAAAAATTTGTGTGTTATAATTGTTTCTTTTCGCTTGTATGGAAATAGGTACATTGACGATGAAGATCTCTTACGATTCATAAGATTAGATAAGTTGCATGAAATTTTACCATCATTTGAGGGCGCCACTGAAACCGGAAAGATCAAGAAATCAGCTTTAAGGAAATGGGTGGTAAGTAGACCTGTCAAAACATGACCCGACCCGTAAATCCGACCCGACCCGGTTTTTTAGGGTCAAGGACTCGTAAATCTTGACCCGCGACCCGAAATGACCCGAACCCGAAATGACCCGTTATTTTAGGGTCGAAACCCAACCCGACCCGTTCGACCCGATGGGTCAACGATAAATTAAGAATATTATTAAAATATTAATATTTTTATTTTATATTT
>JAOWBH010147234.1:0-21412 GCA_028566215.1 Silene coronaria | reverse complement strand
TCTAGCCGAGCTTTAATCGAGCCGGTCTCAAATTGCTTGCCCGTTGTCTCGACTCTCCCCATACTGGAGTCGTATCGTAACTAAACGGCTGACTTCAAATTTCAGCAAGCAACGAAGTTGTTATTCAAACTGAACACCTTCTCTTCCCACCTTTTCTTCCATCATCAGAAAATCAAAACCCTAGAAAATTGAACTCAATCATCCTATTCTTTAATCAAGATTTGGTATTTCCTTAATCTCTCTAATTTCTTCAAAGTTAAATTTGTTAAGCACAAGTTTTACATGATCATATTAGTTATCAAGCATTTTGCACTAAATCAGCCATGAAAAGTTGATTGAAATTGTTTTTGTTGATGCAGTTCATAAATTCCGTATAGATTATGCTGAATTGCTGATTCTATGTTAAATTGTTGATTGATATTTTGTAGTTTGAGTTTTATTTCCAAGAAAATTTAGTTCTTAATGAAATATTGCTGATTCTATATTAAATTGTTAAATTGTTGCCAAAAAATGATGGACGTTAGTGTTTCTCTTCATACAATCTAATGGAATGTCTTCTGGTCATGCCAGTCTCCGTAGGGCCTAAGTGATGTTGTAATAAAAAGTCGAATTTCAGTTTAAAGAAAGTCGCTGAGTTGTGATTTTGGCATTTTGCTTGTCACCCTAATTTCCCAATGAGTTGGACTGTTTTGTCATTTGTTTTGTCATCATAATGATTCCTGGGTTTGAATAATACTAACCAAATTAATTAATTGCTTGGGTCTCGTAGGCTATGCCAAGGTGGTCAATTGCTAGATCGGTTCCTTCATTACATACTTGTCATTTGACAAGTATGTGGACCTGGCAAACATCCTGATATGAGGCTCGAATTACAAATTTACAGCGAACAAAAAAACCCAAATATAACCGGAATTTTGTTTTCCTGAAACAGCTCCGCTTAAAGTAAACTGATTCCATAAATGATTATAATAGTGCACTCAATACAAAATCTACCCAGCCCACACCGGACCTTGAATGGCCTGTTTCTCAAGTCTCGACTTTACTAGCACAGAAACAAACTTAATTTGGCCTGTGTTATTCAGAAGTGGGAAGTATCCGTAAGATGACGCAAAGGCGGTTATGGTTCAGATTCTGAGTGTGGTTGCCTACTGTCATCTTCAAGGTGTAGTCCACCAAGATCTCAAGCCAAAGGTAATGGGCTCATACTTCGTGTCCATTTCATAGATATCAAATGGGCACTTCGGTGTAGTGTGTTCTCTTTTTCCTAGGCAGTTCCAAATAGCTTCGATGTATATGATTACCTTATCTGGACTCTGGAGGTTGTTTTGACTTGACATCGGAATTGTTATTCAGTGATGATGTTGAATAACATTTCTTTCATCGTGTCCTTCCCTTGTTTACTTCTGTATCTAACAGTCATGACTCGTGTATATATTTGTGATTTTCTTACTTGATCCCGATTCATGAATCTTTCACTGCAGAACATTCTATTTACGTCCAAAGATGATCATTCCCCTTTAAAAGCCATTGACTATGGGCTGTCTGACTATGTCAAGCCAAGTATGTTCACTACCTTAAAGTCCTGCACAACACATTTGGAAATTATTTAAAAGCATTGGAGCTCAAATTTCACACTTCCTTGTTCGCTTATCGGTTGAAACACTTGAATGGGCTTATAATTGTTACGTCTTCTCCATGTTTTCTGCAGATGAGAGATTAAATGATATAGTAGGAAGTGCATATTATGTGGCTCCTGAAGTCCTCCACAGGTCTTATGGGACTGAGGCAGACTTGTGGAGCATTGGGGTGATTGCTTATATTCTTCTATGTGGAAGCCGACCCTTCTGGGTCCGCACAGAATCTGGGATACTCCGGGATGTTTTGAAAGCGGACCCCACCTTTGATGAAGCCCCTTGGCCATCGTTATCACCAGAGGCAAAAGACTTTGTCAAGAGTTGTTAAACAAAGATTACCGCAAGAGATTAACTGCTGCTCGGGAACTCAGTAGTGCGAAATATATTGTTGTCATCTTTTCATTATGTTGTCTTACACTATGTTAACTTCGACTCTTCACTTCTCCACTGCAGAACTTCTCAAAGATCCAAAGATTAAGAATCTAAGATGCATATGCAACAACATTTAATATGATATTTAATGACTATAAGCCTTACTTCTCAAACAACTCTCCATTTCACTTCGAGAACAAAAAATTATTTCAAATTTTCAACTACATTCCCACACCGTCGTCTTTTGGGACAGGTTCGTTGACTTATAGAGAATCCGACAGTTGGATGTGTACCGTGTTCCACATCAGAGTCCGAGTGATATAGGTGTTATGTGGTTTAGATCATGTTCTGCAATAAGCTGATTTAGTTTCTATTTTTGAAAACTAAGGAGTCTGAGTATGGTTCTGCATTATATTTGTGCAGGTCATCCGTGGCTTTCTGGTTTTCCGGACATCAAGATCCCCCAAGATATGATAGTGTATAGGCTTGTAAGAGCTTATATATGTTCATCTTCTCTACGTAAAGCAGCTCTAGGGGCATGCAAAACTTTCTAGTGGTTTAAATAAGCTTTCTCAATTTGTGTTAGTGTAAATTGAGCAATAACACTTCGCTGACAGGCCCTTGCAAAGACATTACCAGTACCACAATTAACGTATCTTAAGGAGCAATGCTGTCTCCTAGCAAAAATGGTTACATATCACTGCAAAATTTTAAGATAGTAAGTTCTGATTTTGGTGGCCGTCTTGCTCTTCCGTTTTATGGAACCCATTCTAATGTTTGGTTGCTTGATTCTGTAGGCACTCTTGGGGTTATTGAATATGTCAACATGGTTTGTGTTACTTCCATACATCTTTTACCTGTCAACAATGACATATGTTTTTTTTTTCCTACAAGGGGTGTTTTTAAGTACTAGAAACATGTTATACAGAACTTGCGTGTTCTTTTTTATTTGTTTTGCTTGAAAATGACTAAATGAACATAAAAAGTTTGACAGATTTTCAAATAAGAGCGCCATACAGCTTACAACGGCTCTATAGTCGCTTATGCACCACATTTACCGCTATCATTCAATGAGGAATATGAGCTACCTTGGGGTCGTTGTACGCCATACAACTGTCTTGTAGGAGACGAACTAAAAAATGTTTTAGTTTTTAAGGTCTCCGAGAACCTCGGATGCTACAACATGCATATGCCTGTGTATGTGTGTCTTACTCCTCAAGTTCCACTTAGTCTTTTTGAACCCTTAATCCTCCAAATATTTAGTGAGGTAAAGTAGAGGCTTATATGTGATGCAGGTTAATTCACTTCAGTATAGGAAAATGGATTTTGAAGAATTTTGTGCGGCAGCCATTAGTGTGCATCAGTTAGAAGCAATGGATACGTGGGAGCAACATGCACGGCGTGCTTACGAGCTGTTTGAAAAGGATGGAAATAGACCAATAATGATTGAAGAACTTGCTTCGGTAATTTTCAAATTTTGGGTGTTTTCCTGAGTCTTTGACAGAGTTGGCATTAAAAATCATACCTTGACCATACAGTAGCTGAAAGATTCTTTTCAGTCACTTTGGTTTTCTCTTATGTCGGTGCACAGTGCATTGGTGCCTTATACAACGTGGGACTCACATCACTCTGATCTAGGTTTTTTATTAGGGCGGTTGTCCGACTTTAAATTCTTTTACTCGTTCTTGTTTCTTATCATAGCAACTTAATTAATCAAAAAACGCTTAATGTGCCTATGTTTGATATAGAGTAAAACTTCAACTGTAACTCAGTTTCCAGATGTCCATGGAACTTTTGATTTTTATCATTTGTGCGACTCTTCACTAAAAATTTGAAAGGCAGCTCAATGCCAATTCAGCTTTAAAATGTGCTGTGACTGGTGGATATGCCAATAAAGGAACAGATGAATAAGTTTCTGAACATTTTCTCATCGAACAAAAAAAATTCTGAACATTTGGGGGAACACAAATTCTTGTTTACAACCGTTGTAAATTGGAAACAGTGGAAGCGGACTGTGGACAACATTTGTATAGTGTATGATTTTAGGATGCTCTTGTTAGACTTGATGCGACTTAATCCCATAGGTAGAAAATACTTCATTTATTTGAATTTATGACTTTTATCGGTTATATGGATTTGGTGTGCTTAGATTATACTCCTTTCCATCCTAATCATTATTTACCTTCAATAAAAAAAAAATCTGCCACAAAAATTTAAAACGGTGAACAAATGATCGAGGATAGGAGAATTAGGCTATTATCCTCGGTATATGACGTAGTTAGGCAAAAAGGAGCGGATGCTTTTATGAATTTCTTCAGTTTTTATGGATGTTTATGAATTTTAGTAAAGTTTCCATCCTCCAAATACTTGTGTAAGGCGGTTTACACAAGAATAACTGTAAAAACATGCTATTGACTCAAATAATCCATAAAAAGATAGTTTCTGATAACTACCATACGGTATGATACGGATATAATCATATGAGTGTCTTTAATTTATTGCACTTTAGATCAGTAACCAATTAAGTAATTAACATTATGAAACCATCTAAAAAAGTTGAGAAACAACTTGGATGTACAGTGTGTCTGCTTCATTGAATCTGCAATGCCACCATTCATTCTAGACATTTACAGTGTGTCTGTGTTGTGTAATAAGTTCTGCTCTTTGATTCGTCATTCATTTTGTACAGTAAAACACCCTGGATTATTGACAATCTGAACTTAGTTGAGTTGGGATTTTCTGTAACTGATATCATATCAGCAGCTTCAGGGTTTGACACGATTGCATCTTAGGCTCTCTGGCAAACTGTGGGTTCCTGCTGTGAACCAACTGTCTCGAAAGATCGAACAAGAAGTGTCACCCTCCTTAAAGATTGCTTCTTAGGCAAATATTTGGCCAAAATAATGAAGAGTGTAGCTGCCAATCAATGTGATTATGCCAATAGACATCCTCTCCCTGTTTTAAACACTGCGAGATTGTATTTCTTATCAATGATCTCACATTTATTGTAACCTGTAAGGCTGTAAGCTGATGAAATTTCATATTATAACCGCAGTGGTTTTCACCAGGAACTTGGACTCAGCCCAACAGTGCCCATCCATGTGGTTCTTCAAAACTGGATTCGACATTCAGATGGGAAGCTCAGTTTTCTCGGATTTGTAAGACTCTAACATGGCGTCTGTTCTCGTACATTTCAGAAGACGTATGCTACTTGAGCTTAACAAGTAACACCAGTAATTATGGTCAGAAGTTCTAACAACATGATCATCAGATTCCGCACATTTGAACCACCTTTGCTTAAGATGACAGATTTTATCCATCAGTGCTATGCCTTGAAGGTTACTTCATTGTTACCATTGTATGATGACACACTGTGAATTCAAAGTTGTTATAATGAACAATCTTTGCCTTATTTGTGTCTCAAATTGTGATTCTTTTTTGAGCTCTTTATTTTCTGTCCATCTTTTCCTCAAAGTACTATGTCAGTCTATCAACTGTTTGCAGAAATGATATTAGTTATCATTGAGAATCTTTCCTTCGGAGAACAAAAAATTATCATTGAGAATAGGTTTCAGAAGACACTTGGAATATTGAGAGCTGTTTGATCAAATTTTGTTAACAGCTCAGTGGCTCAAAAGCTCACGTCAGCTAGTTTAGTTGGGAAAGTCACTAAGCGGTTGTGTTATCGGAGTGTAATTTAAGGTAAATGGAAGGTGCTCCTTGGCCTCTCTCTACTAATTATGTAAATTCATTTTAGTTTCAGTACATAACATATTACTTGTACTCCATTCACACAAACGATCTGTATAATTGCATTGAGAATCGCATTTTACAGGAAGATTCAAAGAAAAAAAAAATACCCCCATGTAGTGCACAGACCTTGATCAATAAGCAAAGCAAAGACAATACAAGGAGTAACAGCCACAATTAAGGAAGATGATCTGTATAATTACAGTATGTACCTTCATCAGTACAATAAGGAAAGATAAAGGATTACATTACTACTCAATATTTTCAAATCAATTCAATACAAAACAGAATCGTAGTCATACCTAAACTAACTCATCTACACCAAACAACACTACAAAATTAGACAGCAGCAATACAGCATTAATTAACGCAATGCTCCCACCAGGAACTTGGACTCAGCCCAGCAGTGCCTGTCCATGTGGTTCTTCAAGACTGGATTCCACATTCAGAAGGGAACCTCAGTTTTCTCAGATTTGTAAGACTCTTACATGGCGTCTCTTCTCATACATTTCAGAAGGCGTGAGCTACTTCAGTTTGACAAGTGACACCAGTAGATAGTCAGAATATCTAACTACGTGATCATCAGATTCTGCACGTTCGAACCATCTTTGCTTAAGATGACAGATTTTCTCCATGAATGATATGCCGTGAAGCTTACTTCACTGTTAACCATTGTATGATGAGAGAGAGTGAATTCAAAGTCATAATGAACTATCTTTGCCTTATTTCTGTCTCAAATTATGATTCTTTTCTGGGTTCTTCATTTTCTGTCCATCTTTTCCTCATATAAGTACTCGGTCAGTCTATCAACTATTTGCGGAAATGATTATCATTGAGATTTGTACAGGTTTCAGAAGACACTCAGAATACTGAGAGCTGTTTGATCAAATTTTGTCAAGACCTCAGTGGCTCAAAAGAAAATTGAAAATAAACTGTTCTACTGGGTTACAGCTACATATTGAAAGAGGAAAAAAAAAAAAAAAAACCCGACGGTATTGCACAGTACATTCATCAATAGCCACAGTTAATTAAAGATATACTGATTTACTGATGAAGGGTTACAATAAGGAAGATGGATTACATTACTCAATATTTTCAAATCAATACAATAAAGAATCGTCATACCTAAACTAACTAAAGCATCTACACCAAACAACACTACAAAATTAGACAGCAGCAATACAGCATTAGTTAAACTCCTAAAACTCGAAATGATCAACACTAAAATCATCAACTTCAAACCCCATCAAGAGGTTATGGAGATCATCCTCAACATGAGAATCCAACAAACAGTCATACTCAACAGCCTGGGTTTGAATTACGCTTTGATCGACATTGAAAGAGTCAGTAAGTAGAGAATTAGCGTGAAAGTAATCATCGAAACCCGCATCAGCAGCCTCCTTCATGACATTAATCCTGTGATTCACACCCTCAATCTTTCCCTCCAAAACCTTTGATAATTCCTTCAAATCATGGATACCAAGATTGTTAATAAACTCATTATGATCAACCCTTTTAATCACAGGCTTCAATTCTGTTTTTTCCAAGTTACCCACAACACGATACTTGGTGATTAGGTGATTGACGGCATGGGGTTGGGAACACCAGAATTGAGGGACGTTGGGTTGATCATCAGCATAAAGAATGAGAAGTAAGTCGACGCCACAGAGAGTAGAAAGCTCTTTGGCTTTCTTAAAGACGGTCGATTTACGCTCCTTGAAATTACCCTTCTTCTCCGCCTTCATAGCTGCTTTACAAACCATCTTATTTGTTGTTGTTTTTGTTAAAATTGGAAGTGAAATTGAAGATGGAGGGAAGGAATGCAAGAAAAATGTGAGTTAGAGTTGTAGTCGGTGAATAGGGTTAAACGTTAATAAGGCGGGGGCGGGAAGAAGCCGCGTTGATTTGAAGCAGGCCAGCTAAGTCGGTTGGGTTGTATATTACCAGTTAACTCGGTTTATATTACCCGATTCTGGGCTTATCACATAGATTGGGCTTACGACTAATTTTAATTTGTAACCCTCCTTATTTGACCCCTTAATCATTATGTTATGACTATGTAATTTTATAATAATTAAATTAGGTATGTACATTATCCTAATATGTGTGATATAAATAAAGTTTATGTTATGTGCAAATTTAAGTAATTTAATTAGACTTTTTATTGTTTGATTTGTGTCTTACATGTGAATCTGACTCAAATGATTAATTTGAAAACGCTAACCCGAGACTCAAAATTATCTGGGTCTAACCAGAACTTGACCCAGGCTTTGGTGGAGTCGTAATTGACACGACTTTGAATTTTACGATTCGATACCACTCAACTTGAAAATTGACATAAAGTGAAATGACCTGAGATAGCTAATTTTAAATTACATTTACGGTTGTTTACATAAAACGAAAAACAACCTTTTAGATATAATTATACGTAACACCTTTTCTTAAACTTGTAAAATCTTTTATAATCACGCACAAAAAATGACTCGATCAAGCAACACCAAAAATCTTTTATGATGGATGTAGCTTGTTTATCCTTTTTAAGACAATCACTCTTTTACTTCCAAAAATGACTCGATCAAGCAACTCATACCAAAGATGACTTGATCAAGCAACTTAATCTCCAAATTACCATGCTAAGTTGTCAATTGCACTCTTTCTGCACCCAATTCACTACATTTGACCAAATACGAGGGTGAGAATTTGAAAATTGTAATGAATTCGAACAAAGGACTATAAAACTTGTTACGATTCTTATCCATTCAACGTTGATCACATTGGGTCATTAAAGTGAAATGAACTGAACATGAACATGTTTTAAGGAATGGACAAAAAGACTGAAGGCTTATGTTGTTCCAAAAGCATTTCATTTAAGAGCGCAAAATAATTCACATATGATATGCCCAGAACAATTACTCATACATATCATCATTACATTTATTTGGGAAACATAAATTTTTTACACATGTTTGAAGAAACTGAAAAAAAAAAAAAAAAAAAAAAAAACATATCAAACAGTGGCATTGCAGTGTTTCTAAATTTTCAACATTTCCTTTTCAGCAACTATAGCATCAACCTAACTAGTTACAACACCCTTAAATTACATAAACCTGAACAGTATGTATACCATACAAAGGGGTGAAACATGAACAGTTGTCGAGGGTACTATTGGACGATCCTAATGACTGCCAATCGTCTTGCCAGATATGTGTAAACAAAGGTTCTAGTCACGAGGTCGGGCGAGCCAGAGAGAGCTCAGTGCTCGAAGCCTTGAGAAATAGTCGTTGATAGCTACAAGGGCACGAGCTGATTGTCGTGTTGTTAATATTCGGTGCATCTGCTGTAGCGTTTGTTGACGTAGATTATCAGCCTGCTCATTGACAAGCATGGTATTAATGTCAAGTTTAGAAGGGGATAAAAGCATCACTACACAGTTTGCATTATGGATATTATAGAATCTCTGTCAGTTTGATGAGCCAGTTGCTACTCGTAACTATTATGGGTAAAGGTCGACCCAGCAAAACTGACTGACTCGATGCAGGTCACCCAACGCATAAACGTGATTCATGTACAGGTAACCCAGAAAGATCTGGAACTCAAATTGACTCGAGACAATCTAGCTAGCCTGAATGATTTTGCAAGTTTGCAGCAGTCAGAAATATGACCTTGAAACGAACATATTCAATCTGGAATTACCCAAAATGACCAATTTGAAATCACACCTTAGTTTATCAACCTTAGTACTTAACAGATGACAACAATGAACAATCTTAATAAACTTGCACCAAAAATTGATATGACTCGAATCTGAGAGGCTCAACCCACGACATGGGACCTGAACTGACCCTCCCAGAACTGAACTGACTCCATAGAAGCACATCCCGAACAAAAACGATCCACCCGCTGATCCAATTTGTATAAAGTACCAAAAACCACCCAATTCAAATGACCCATTTGCCATGGCATAAAGGGGAATATAAATATATAACTAGAGTTACATTTGAAGACCATACCTGGCGAAGGAATCCTTCGAGAGTGCCCAACTTGCCCATGGCCATGGCCATCTGTCCCATGTAGTTAGCCACATTGCCAGAAGTGCCAGATGAGGCAGGAGTACCGTTAGCCAAGGTTTCAGCTAGAGATTGCTGGAGAGCCTCCATGCCTTGTGACAAGGCTTCTTCAGCCTGTTGAGCTGATTGCTGCAAATTGTAGATGCCTACTAGCTGCTGTTCTGTCAACGGCTCCAATTGATTTACCAGAAGCTGCAATTTCAGTGGCAGATGGAAGGATTCAGAAAATTCAGAACCCGTGTCCCAGGCACTAGCGATATTTTTATGGGACAAAATCGAGGTAATCATAGACAAGGGAGTTGGATGTATGCAACCTTACTCCTTTGTCAAAAATACAAAGGGGTATCGCTGATGACCAGGGATAAAAGACATGCCGTAAAATGCATCGATGCTCTACTACTTCATGATAAAATAGTGGTTAGCAAGCCATTTTACTTTATTACATTATATTCCAGAACCAAAGAGTAGTATGCTTTTGGTCTTGTTGGAAATGGTAACATTGAAAAATATTAATTAAAAATTGATTATAATAATATATCAAATATTTCCTCAAAGTAAATTTCAGAAAATATTTCTTATTTGAAAGGGAACAAAAGAGACTCACTATCCCTTGATAGTAGAGTATGATGAAATACAGTAAAAGTTGCTTACTAAAGTAAACCTGTCATTATCTGCAGTTATCGTACAATATTCATCACCGATCATCAACAACAGCCTCTTTATGTCAAGTACACATGCATGAGTAAGGTTGCGTACATCCGACATTCCGACCCCCTTACCGGACCATTTGAGGGGAGCATAAGATAATTTTGTTGTTTAGTTTCTATTGTGTCCACAAGAACGTGTCAACAAATAAGATATGAGAGTATATTACTATAAAATCCACACCCAGAGGTCCAGAGTCACTTGTTCTCCCATTCTATGACCGCGTACGAGTCGTACCAAACACGATATGAGGGTTGAAACAAATCAATGGAGCTCACCTTGAGAAGTTCTGAGGAGCGAAAGCCACCAATCCACATAAAGCAACGCTCTGCCGGTGTTTTCCACATTCCAGACAAGATGTGAAAGACATCAGCCTTCGCCGCAACACCTTTAAGCCTGAAAATGTCATTGAAGTGTGCTGCCACGTTGTCAACAACAGTACGCAGTTCAGTGTCACCGGCATGTGAATTAATGGCCGCCCTCAATTCATTAACTAGTTTATTTTGGTCCTCTAGCCAACGCGAATATTCCGCATCAAATGCCAAAGCTCCAGCTGCAAGAGGGTAGAACATAATCTTATGACAGTGATTCTCAAAAAAGTAGTTCATTTTAAGCAAGAGATTGCTAGAAACTTCAAGTTTTATTTTGTTTTTCTAAGCTGGACAAAAAGAGTACCATAGTTGTTCTTAAATAAAGATACTAATGTGTACTTAACATCAACACAAATGTTAGGCGGTTCTATAGAAGTATTTGTGGAACATTAATCAGAAACTATGCATGTTAAAGAAAATGCAATATGAATAGTACCATTTCCACCCGTTGCTTGGGACTGGTCACTTGAACTCGAAACAAAGACTCCCTACATATCGGAAAAACATGAAGAGCCTGAGTCATGAAGGCCTGCTATTATAATGAAATAGAAAATGCAGTCATCTATAAACCTGCTGACGGGCGCGCTGCAGCTCTTGCTCAAGCTGAGTCAGCTTAAGTCGACTATTTTCCAGCTGTTGCACATATGCCTGGAATAAGAGAGGAGCACAGACGCTTAGGATCAGATAGTGTGTTAGTAAAAAATGCCATGATGTATATACCCATGTACAATTGTACAGTTTTTGGATATACTTTTGGATCACATTATGGCATTGCCTTAATTGCCAGCATGTCTAAATGCAAACAGATCCGTGAGCTGAATTGCCAATCATGTTAAGACAACTTACCTTCTTTCTTAGGCGACTTTTTCGAGCAGCTTCACGGTTTTGAGCTAGCCGGCGAAGTGTCTGCAACATCACAAAAATCAGTATCGAAGACCTTTAGCAAGCTTCAAAATACGCCTTGACACGATTAGAAAGCTCAAACAACAGATACTTCATATTAGGCGTAAAGATATCCAGCATTACCTTTTGATCCGTATTTTTTTCTTTGGATCTCTCGCTAGAGTCAGAAGCAGCCTTAGCACTGGACTGACCTGCTTCAAACTGGATACCAAACCAATCATAAGTTCAGATAACATATTTAAGAACTGATATTAGAATATCCCGTCTCCCCCTGGCCCTTACAAACAGTCTATGTTACTCATACTCGGTTAGAAGCATTTGACTCGGGTGCATGTTTCACTCGGCTGTGAGAAATGCCCACGTTTTAGGTTATAATGAAGCATCCAAGTGTAATACCTAGACCGGGAAAATGGATGATTTGCATTGGGTTTCGAGTCCGCTTGCTTCAGGTTATGCTTGTACTCGGGTTTGGTTTGGGTCAGTATTTATCAGGGTATGGGTCAGTTTGGGGCCGGTAAAGTTTAGGTCTGGTAGGGTTGGGTAAATCAGGTTTTGGCTCATACTTCGGCTATTTTATTTTAGTTCAGATCAAATAGCATCAGCTGACAAGTCGGTTCTGCCAGGTCTAGTCATACCTGTGTCAAAGTGTTGTCTGTTGACCACACGTCGAGAGACGAGAGGTAATAAGAAATTGAAGAGTTGGGAATAAAATACCAACAACAGAACAGAAGACATGTGCGAAACACATGAGTAATGAGCAGAAATTACAGATAGAAAGTTTCAAGGAAAATAACCTGCGGGTTCTTATCCTCAGTATCCTCTGATGAACTATCAGACCTAGGACTGGCATCAGCCATATTAGACTCCCCCCAATTCTCACGGTTCCCGCCAGAAACAAAAGCCAAGTTAGGATGCGATCCTCTTTCCCCAGTCAAACCCTGAATAATTTTTGCACAAAAAAAATTACAAACACACCAGAGTAACTGCACATTGACAAGCAGAGGCAGCTGAAATGAGCAACTGAAATACTTAACACAGGAAAACAAAATGTCACCTTGTCAAAAGTTCCAAATTGTAGATCGGGTACTCCAGTCAGACCAGATGACTTGAACGAACTGAATAACGGGTCTGAAAAATAATAAGAAAACCAAAACAATGATAAATGCAAATGCCGAACTGAAAATAAAGATGCGCCAAAACTTATCTAAACCTTGATGTGCACAACTACCTCCGCCCAAGATTTGCTGTTGCCATTAGACTTTAGTGCTCAAACCATGTCAACATTGAGCTCTAATTTCCAATGAGGACAGTATGAATGGCATAGAGGGAGCAGTGGAGGACACAATACTGCCAAACCAAGCCTAAGGGTTTTCTATCAACGCTATCACACAAACTGTGAGATAATATACAATCAAAATATAGAATCTTTTGAACACAGGATCCTGATCCATGCTAGAGTTGATACCATATTGGCAAATGTACCAAGATATACAGTAGCACATTGCAGTCTCAGAGTAGCATCACAGGACATTACAGTGAATCTTGACAGTATAGATCTACAAGTTCAACAATATTGTATGAAATTTTAACAATTTCAATTGTCTTTTGTATAGAAGTACTGATATAATCACACCCATAAATCAAACTTCTGAATTCCGGTAACCCCAACAGACTTTTGCATCGTCTTTCAACCACTACATCAGGGATAGTAAGGTCGTGTAGATCAGACCCACCTACAGTCCTATCTGTCACAGGGTGAGGCCATTGAGGCACTTGGGTACTGTTGTAGAAATATCTAGAAAAGGTCAAGAAATCTGCATAGCAAGCAACTAATACTCTAATAGTGTGGTACAGTATACTGGCATGTATAGAGTGTAGTGCTTCACCAAATTATATACGAAGTATATCTTTCATCTCAAGGGCCAAAGATCATGAAGTAAAAGACTAACATATATGGAGTAAAAATTATTGAGCAACAAAAGAACCAAGGCAATAAGTGCGGTCATCAAATAGAAATTGCCTATCTGGAGAACGTTACTACTGACGACAAGAACTAGCAATACTCACTTCTGCTGAGATCAACATCGTCTTCAATACGAAAACCAAGAGATTGTTCTAGAGCCCCAAACTCAGAAGTCCTTGATGAACCAACGTTGTTACCCTCTGTGCCACTATAAAATAACAACATGAGCGCTGGAAAACATGCAGACAATATTCCAAATAGCACAAAGTAGTTAAAAAAAAAAATCAAATGTAACTTAACCACAGACATGTAGAAACATTACAAGATGAAAGTACTACACATAGCATGTCCCAAGCACTTAGTGCCTCCTGATACAAAGACAGTGTGTGTACCAGATAAACCAAGATTGTTTAGTTCCCTGACAAAAGTCGTTCCTATAATGGAGATGATTAAGAGGCCTAAACGCGCAGAGGTATAACACAAAGTTTAGTTCCCTGACAAAATTTTGCCTTTTCTGTGAGAAATAAATCAATTGCTGGAACGTTTAGCGTGATTAAACCTTAATCAAGAGAGACGCAGTCGAAGAGCTACATGGGAACAAGATTCCAAAAGATAAGGATTTCATGCAATGGATTTCAGCGTATTTTATCTTGCAATGCCACATTTGCACTAGAGGTACATCACAAAGTTTCACATATTCTCATATGCACGATCTCATAAAGAGGACCAGGTAAGGCTAATTGAGTCTCAAATCGACAGGTCCTTAACAAATCTATCACCGTGCCCCTCACACTGATCTATACTATGGTCTATGGGGAAGTTATTCCTTGATTTCAGTTTTCAGAAGACAGTTTCAGGAAGTACTTGATTTTCTTCAAAAAGCTTCACATAGAGTTCATTAGGTACATTTGATTCATTACAATGAACAAAATTTGCTGACAGACACATCCCCGTAGACTCATAGAGTAACTATAAAGTTTGTATACTTAAATGTGCTTCATATACACTTGAACCTCTCTAAACTAGCATCAATTCGATATAGAACGTCCGAAAAAATAAACCATAATATCACACCATACTAGATCCATCTTACACTGTTACACATACAACTCTTCAGAAAATATCCTTAAAATTCTTTTATTCTGATTTAATGACAATCTAAGATGAATACAGAGTACAATGTAACTTGCCTTGACCCACAATTGATGCACTAAAATTCCAAACTCATATTTTCCAGAACAGTAAACTCTTCCATTCAGACGTGGCTGAAATTTAACCCCTTTTTACTTGTGGCCAAAAAAGAGGACCCACTTATATAATTCCATCAGGTCAGGTCCAATATTACTCAAAAGTGAACTTCAGATTGCGACATATTTCCTCCAGAAAAAAGCATCATAGAAAAGCTAAACACCAATGCCTAAATGGGACATAAATAGTGGCTGAGAATGCCTCCACTTGTAATTCCTAAAAGGCGTCACTAGCGGCAAGGACGTCACAGTTTCATTCATCAGTGACTCGGTGCCCTCTCTACACTTAAAAAGGAGAATCCCAGTACCTCAAGGGCTCCCGCCACCCTTAGAAAGGACCTTAATTCAAAAAGATAAATCAGCTGAGCATCTAGTCAAAAATCATAGTGCGCAGATACGTAAGAAGCCATTGGTATAAGCTTCCACCAAAAGCAAGAGATTCCTCACCCATCTTCTATACTAAGAATGTTCTTTATCGAAATTTCCACCTTCACCTATAGCTCAACATTATGTGAGTTAAACTTATTTCCTTAGGAAACAAAGAACCTATAGAAGACCAAACCTATAAACATAATCCACCATGTGCTTTCTTAGTCACAGTATTTCCACATTTTTTTCGACAGCTTTACAATGATTTTCTACTTTCGTTTCTTTCATTTTCCGGTAACTATAATGATCATAGTGTCCTAATGGCAATTCCAATATTAAAGGAGATGCCATTAAAAACCCCACATGAACCCCCACTTTGTACCAACTTGCACCACTCGTATTGTATATTGGATTCCTTAAAACTTGTGAACAATCATAGTGGAAAAAAAAATCAATACTCCATACAAAATAGCACATAAAAACACCATGTCTGCATTATACAAGTGATACAACTCAACCATTGTTGCTGAACTCACAAAAAAAAATGATTTACACAAAACAAGGATTAATCTCTTACACATACAAAACAAAACATAAAAACATCTGACTTCTAATCAAAAATCATAATATCACAAACTATGAAATTAACAAACTTGAGTTGGTCTCTCTTAAGACGGATAAACAAGTCAAATAGCACCCTACTTGGATAGATGGAACAAGCTTTTTGCGAGTCCCTAGTCATTCTGCTTTTGTCCCATCTATCTTATTTGACAGGTTTTAAGTCTAATATGGATACCCCCGTCTTAAGCAAGAATTCGAGAAAAAAGTTGAATTGAAAAAGAAGCTTACATGGGATTGGAGATAGGGTAAGCAGGAGTAAAGCTAGGCATCCCTGATGTTAAGCTAGTACCATTTTCAGCACCAACTTTCATAATCACATCAAATTCATGCTCAACTTCCAAAATACAACCCAAAAATCCTCTTATTATTATAATCCCACTACAAAAACTTTAAAATAAAAATTTCAATAATTAATTAACAGCTCTTATTTCAGCAAAAACAGAACTTTTAATTGCAAAAGACAGAAACTTTCAAGTACCCAGAAAAGGGTGATATACTTTTTAGAAATAAAAGCAGATTATTTCATACAATTATCAACAAAATAATATAAATATCTGATGTATATGATTATATATAAGTATATAACCCTATTGAAAAACTTGAAAGAAGATCCTTTTATTTATTGATCTGCACAAGTTGGGAATCCCCAAAAACTGTAAAATTTGAGAAAATATAAGGTATAGTTTGAAGAGAAGCAAGAAAAAAAAGCTATGAACAGAAAGTCAACAAGCTATGGTTTTTGAATAAGCTTAAGGAAAAAAAAAAAGAAAAAAAAAATGATACTACAAAAAAAACAGGTATTACAAAAACAAGGAGATGGTTCAAAAGCTGACTGTGATGACAAAACAAAGAAATAAAGAAAGAGGGCACTTTAAAAATGGTCTTTTATAATTATTGTAGTAATGTATAAAACTTTTTTTAAAAGGATCTAAAAGTTTGATCACTTTGGCTTCCTCTATTTTATGTTTTTGATTTGATCCCCTCTATTTTAGTAAAGAAATTAATGTCTTTATAAGACGTATTTTCATTTGAAATTAAATTAAAACTGTTGATTTTCGTAATATAAATTTTACTCATTTTAGTACACTTTTAACTATTTTATCCCTCTTATTTTTCTCTCTCTAATTCCTCAAATGTACTATATACTACATCAAGAAAAAAAAAGGAAAAAAAACAAACAAATAACACCAATACTGTTGACCACCTTAAACCACCGCCTGACCACCCCCACTGCCCCTTCCCTCTACGCGACCACCTCATCCCCTTCCTACTGCCGGCAACTGCGACACCTGCCTTCCGATGAAAACTTCACCAGAAGTTAAACCATACCCACGCATCTACTCTCCTTGCCCCACCACCTGAAACTTCGCCCTCACGTCGTCGGCGATACCTGGCTGTTCTCGCCCTCATGTTGCCACCCACCCCGCCATCCCACCATGACCACCAACGCCAAAGGACACATGAACAATAATTTTAATAATTGTAAACCTTAATTCAAATAAAAATCCAACAAAGAGAAAGAAATTAATTAATTTCATAGATCATTATGAAATTAACGAATTAAAAACTCGTTTACATACAAATTATTGTCTTTGTAATTGAAGAAATATGCTTAAATGGGAGGTTATGGAGTTAGTAAGGGAGAACTAGGAGAGAATTGAGAAGTGAGAGAATGGGATTTTTTTTTTATTAAGGGTATGTAAATGGAAAAAGGTTGATAAAATGTACTAAATTGAGTAAAAATTGTACTGCGAAAATTTCGTAAATTAAATGTGATCTACTTATATGATAGAAGGTGACCAATTTTTTATTAATTTTTTTTTTAATAAATGTTAAAAAAATTACGTGTAACTTTAACTGCAATATCTAGTCATTAAATGGTCACTTTTTGGTATTAAATGGCAACATTTTATTCGTTTTATTTTCAAACGGAAATACCCGTCTAAAATAAGAATTTGCCAATAAACCAAGGATCAATTTTTCTCTCACGAGATACTAAATAAATACTATATTGGAAAAATCTTAAGCATCGAAACTTGAAAGGAAGGGAACCCTTGTTTCTTTTAAAAAATGAAAGAGATTATAACTGATGTTCATAGGGTGGTCCCAATATCGTGACTCGCGAGTTTATGTCTTTTAAAGTTTTGTTTAGTAAAATTACTTGACAAAATACCTGGAAACTATAAGTCGGTTGAAACCTGAAAATGTAACTAATAAGTTACCTGAAAATTAGGAGTTAACGAGGTGACTAATTATATAAAAAAATGTATGACAAACTAGCTGAAAACTTAACTGATTTTTGGTAAAATGACGTAAAAGGATATGATAATTATTTAATACTATAGTTTGAACGGGTAAAAAGGGAAGATTATATTCAGACACCTTATTTCTCAAATGTTACTCTAGGTAGCATATTATTTTAGACAACTTATTTGGTTAAATAAGCTACTTGACAAACACTTATAAAAGAATAAGTTAACTTAAATTTTGGTCAAATAAGCTTATTTCATCAAATAGGGTACCTAAAATATCATGACAAACATAGCCTAATTTTTTGAAAAAAAAAATGGAGAAGTTTATTTTTTCTTACAAAATAATTTTATATTTTCTCAGTACTTTTCATAATAAAACTCGAACTGTTAGAAGGCCACATAATTTTCATTATGAATCAATAAAAAAGGTTAATTAAGAAGAATAATTCAAACTATGGATGATCTTGTTAGAATAATTTCAATGACATTTAATCTCAGAAAAAATCACATTATTAAATTCATCTTCTCAAAATACACTCGGTAACATGTTAACTTTTCATCTGTCACAATTTTTAAAAAAGAAAATTATTAAATCAATACCCCTTAACTCCGCCATCATTACGACCACTAATACGTCTGCACCACCTCACTCCAACCTCCTTCAAACTCCAATCGTCACCATCAAACTCACTTACTTTCTGCCTCTTTGTTTCACCATCTCTGCCGCCACTCTAATAACAACATAATGAACAATATTGAACCTTTATAATCATCAACCCATCAACAAAATGCCCTCTCTTTTTCCCTATTTTCTTTCAAATTCCATTTTGAACTCATTCTCCTTTAGATCATCAACCAATCAACAAAACCTTTTAAAATTCTTATATTTTCCAGTTTCTCATACAAAAAAAGCCTAAATTAAATCGATAAATTGACCTTCATGTAATTCTCTTGAAAAAGTGTTGAATCTTAAGAGTCCAAATACATACAATTTGACATTTTAATGATTGTTATTGAAAATGTGCCAGAAAAAGATTGATACTAGAGTCTAGTTCAGTCAGGAATTCAAGGTTTTTAACTCTTTGAAAGTATTATGAATTATGCTTGAAAATCTGGCGGTGTTAAGAGGATATGATTGATAGTTGAGTGAGAAAAAAGAGTTTTTTTTTTACCAAAGTACCTTTGTGATTTGCAGTATTGAGACCTTTTGCTGTCATTAAGGTAATTATATTATAGAACTTAATCATCATGAATCCTGGATTTTGGGTTCCATATGTTATTTAGAGAAGCAGATAAAAAAGGTGATGATTTTGGGTGACAAAATTGACGAAAAGGTAATGGCAGGATTGGAAGGGGGTCCGACTATGGCCCTCTCCCTCGACCGGTAACATGATCCATCCCCTGATGACGATAATGCCGGGGAAGTCAATGAATGACACAAGCGGCGAGGATGGTGGTATTTTGTAAACACAAATTCTAGTTTCAGGGACCATTTTTATCTTTTTTAAAAAGACGGGATTTTGTGGTCCAGCTAGTTCTGCAGCTTACGGTAACTGGTTTTCCAAATGTAGTCACATTTGGCTATAAAATGGTTTCAAAAACTCGTCTTTTTGTGTTAGACCATAATGGACCGTCTGAAGGGAGACCAACTGTTTTGTAAAAGATTTGTGTAAATGACTTAAGAGACTGTGAGAAAAGGAGAGTTATAGTAAAGTTTACTTTGAGTGAAATTGAAATTTGTATTGTTACGAGAATACGACCAATAATTTGGATTATTTCTATTAAATAACCAAAAATTAAGCCCTTGTCTTTTTTTTAGGAAGTAGAGATGATTCTAGTTATAATGTCACTAGTAAAAGTGCTCATTTACAAAATTGCGTGGCAAGCAGCATAGTTAAGGGCATTAGTAATAGAGATGCGTCAATAAGATTCGTCCACTATTTGAGAAGTTAATAGACAAATCTCTTATTATTGGACAAAGATATATATTATATATATGAGTTCATGGATGGGACATGTTATGATTTTGTATATCGGTTATGTTCTTGATTGTGGGTTATAGTAGGTCTCATTATGCAAAAGAAATAGAGCTTTATTATCTAAATTTGAGCGATTTGTTACATAGGGATACTGTAATACTCCGTATTTCAGAGTATAAGAACTCGATCGAGTGGGGTACACTCGATCGAGTGATGTTGCACTCGACCGAGTGTATGTTGAGTCAGACATTCTGATCTCCTGGAGTGTGCGCACTCGGCCGAGTACGCATGGTACTCGACCGAGTAGGCTGCACTCGACCGAGTGCTTTATGTACTCGACCGAGTGCAGTTTAATTCACGCAAATCGAACGATTAGATTAGGGTAATTAGGGGATGATATATATTAAAACATTTCGTCGTTTATCACTCATAAAACATCATTTTTACCCTAATCATTTCCCTTAATCACTCAAATCACCTTTGAGAAAAGCATTGGTTCGTTCGGTCATCGGGTTCTTCGTGTGCACACTCCTACTTCTTGTAAGCACTCATCATCTTTAGTTATGCTACGTTTTGACATTATCTTAACCCTAAATTAGTTTTGGATTAGGGATTTAAGTGTTGATGATAATCATTGTTAGTGATAGCGATTATTATTGTTGTTCTAGGTGGCGACTTCATAGTGGATCAGTTTTAATGCTTACTTTCAAGGTAGGGTTTTCTACTCAGTATTTGCCTTGTTGGTTATGATTGTTATGATATTGTGATGTGATATGATTATACTGTGGAGTTGTGATGATGATGGCAGTGTGATGGCGTTGGTGTTGTGATGTTGTTTATAGGCCCGCTGGGAGACGGTATCACCCCCATGATTCGCCTCTCGTGACTCTCATCACGAGGGGGATGTGCAAATTAAGGAATTGGGTTCGCTCGCGCGACGAGCTGGGATTTGGTGGGGATTGAATGCGGTCCCCCAATGGCGGCGTGGATTACCTGTTGCGATGGGTAATCCATTGTGTTGATGGCGGTGTTGGAGTGTGGTGGTGGTGATGATGATATTGTTATATTGTTTTGTTTAGCTGGTATCTGTTGTGCATTAATGACTCGTGGCATTGTTGTTTCTTTTGTCCTGTTGTGATCCATTCGATGTTGTAGCGAATGATGAGCAGTGTCTTTAGC
>JAOWBH010147223.1:0-12577 GCA_028566215.1 Silene coronaria | reverse complement strand
TCATGGGAAGAAATATGATGAATGAAATTCCAATGTATTATCCAAACCCGTTGGCATGCTACGATCCTCGAGCTCAGTTTCCGGCACAAGCTCATCAATCGTATACACCCTTTTAAGTATGAGTCTGCTTAGAGAAGCTTGATGTGTTCATTAAGATTATTAATGTTAACTTTTGACCTTAGGTAATTTACCCAAATGACTAATTTAAATCTTTTTCCCGATATGAAAATTTATTTGCCAAAGTTCGAATCTGTAATCTGCAATTCAATATAACTCTAATTCGATATCATCTGCTTATAGTGTTTCTTTATTACGTAGGAACCAAATTCTTATAAAAGACGGTCTCTTCAACAACTTTTTTCCCCTTTATTTCATTCCAAGACCGAGTTGTGAGTTGTGACACATCCCATTCAAGTAATCCATATCCAATTAGCTAATTAATCACGAATTTATGTGACAAATTAAAAGTAAAACTTACTACATGTTCCATTATAAAAATAAAAATAACGTTACCCAATGTCAATAACTCCCACAAATTGTGAGGTAAGGGAGCTGAATGTACACAGTCTTACCCCTATGTTAATAACACAAAGAGAGCGTTTTCAAACAGGGGCGACTTTAACGGGTGCATGGGGTGCGACTGCACCCCTAATTATTGTGCAATATATGTTTCGTATTGTCTGTTTGGTTCAGTGGTAAGAAAGATTTATTCTAGTCTAGCGATGGTGGATTTGATTACTATCACCAACATTTTCTGCTTTTTTTTTTAATTATTTTTCACCTATTATAATACTTCCTCCATATTTTAATGATCTTCCCATTTCTCTAATATTTGTGAATGGAATTGGAAGAACATTAAAATGTGGAGGGAGTACGTTACTAGTTTGAAAACCCGTATGCACGGGGTAACTAACGTAGTTATAACTTATAATGAAAAAAATGTTATAAGGGCTTAATGTTTAGTTTGTTTATATCCTATGTCTAACCATTTGTTTACATATGATAAAAACATCCATTTCAAAGAAGAATAAAAGATAAATAAATACGTGGGATGAATAGGGTGGAAACACATGGTAGAAATACTCTGTTGATAGTCAACATTGAATTAGTTTAGTAATAATTTGAAATCATGTCATCATATAAATTAAATATACGGAGTGTTGTTTTGACTTAGTTAATAAAGTTATTATTTTCTCGATTGTCTTAAAATAAACATATTATAATATCACTAAAATGCAATCACTTTTATAAGTATTTACGTGATTAATATTTGTATATTATTGTTGTAACTGAGGCATGCTATTACCAACCATTTACTCTTATAAGAGAGCTCTCTAAGACAATACTTAAAAACTCAAACGATTTTGGGTTCATAGATAAGTTCCAAGGATCGATGACTCCTATTTATAATCATAGGACCACCCACCCTATAGTAATCTTCTGACGTGTGACAATTCTACTACTTATACGTAGTATGACATTATTTTTCAATGTGTGACAAATAACATTAGGAGTATTCCTTTTTTCAATTTTCGTTCGTTTTTTTTATTATAACTAAAATATGTCCAATTAATATGAAATCTATACTCTAATATCATTTTTTTTACCACGAATTTAATTATATAATTTTCATCATTTTAGAGAACTCTCTAAGTTAATACTTAAGAGATTCAAAAGATTTTTGGTTGATATCTAAGTTCTAAGGATGTCTTCTATTTATAATCATAGGATCACCCCAAGTTATTAAAGATTATCTAAGAACTCTCTAAAAGAATACTTAAGACTTAAGAGATTCATAAGATTTTGGTTTGATACCCAAGTTCCAAGGATGCCTCCAATCATAGGATCGCGCAACTTATTAATTCCGCTGGTCGTAGACAGTTGTTATTTTGTTTATTACTTTCATTTCGGTTTTGTATTTTGGGTTTTGACATTGTTGTAATCGCTTAAACAGTATTTATTTTAAGATTCTCCACTTTATTTTTTATTTTATTTTATTATTTATGATACTTTTCTAAATTAATTTTGATGATGTAGACGCTCTAATATTTCTCGATAGGCCTAAAAAATATTCTCTCTCTAATATAACAAGTAGTTTTAGTATTATAATTATCAAAGATCTGGTTGAGCTGAGTGTACCTTCTGCACTATGCACTTCTGCAGTATGGTCTCGAAGCTTAACCTTCAATACTATCAAATTTGTGAAGTCTTCAAGTAGCCCTAAAATGATTCCAGATAGGGCGATATGAAATATTCTTAAATTATAGTGATTAATGATCGATTAAAAAATTTATGTACAAAAAAATAAGCCTGGCCCCGCTCCAAATTCCAAAAATAAAAAATAACGTGTAGAGGTGTCGGACCAGTATGATGATCGTATGAAGACTTCCAAGATTTTGACTTACAACGGAGTCTCTATGTTCAGTGAAAAATCTGAGCATCCGATATGGGCTGAACAGCCAAGTGACCCAATTATGCTTGTGCTGAGAGTCACAATCCGTAACACGTTTCGATAAATTAAATGCTTAAAAACTTGTAACAAAACAAAATATAGGATAGGAAACCAATTAACCAATACTATGATTAAAGATATGGTGTTATACCATCTGAGAAATCAATTCTTGTCCAATTTATGTTGCATATGATTCTCAGGTCCATCATTACCTAGCTATTTCAAATTTGATCTGGTTTGAAATTAATTGCAGAATGAAATTAACACTTCTGTAGTATTGTGACACATTACAAAGATGATAACTGGGCATACAGAAAAAAGAAAAAAGAAAAAAGAAAAAAAAATTACACACTGCTGCATCGTCTGTCAGAAATGAATTGCCTCATCTGTAAGAGGCTCGAATATCATGTCTTTTCCCAAATGCAGGGTCAACCATGATATCATCTTTAAGAATGTGCTGTATGGAGTACGGACTAAGGCTTACATGTCTGAACAGGCCCTGAAAAATGCATAGGCTCATAAAATCAAACATATTAACTTGCTAGATGACAAAAACAGGCGAAGAGGAAATTGTACAGACATGACAAAACCTCATACCTGAATTTGGCAATGAAGTGTCTGCATTAGCCAAACACGAGTTTTGAACGAATATGTAACAAGGTAAAAGTTACCAGTAACTGCTTTTGAACAGAGATCAAAAGACAAAAATAATAGGAATTCAGAAACATGCATATACTTTAACAGACTAAAGCTGAGACATATGAAAGCTGAAGCTACTCCTAGCAATTTGCCTGAGACCATTTGAGAACTAAATGGGATCCTGAAAAGAATACTACTCTAATCTCTATGTGCTTAATATGAAAATATTAACAATCAGAGTTTTACATTGTCAGATGCTTCCAAAAATGTTTGTGCAAGCATAGAAAAGTTAACGGAAGGATGATGCAAAAAAATACTTCCCAAATTGCTCAAGTAATCAAGCTTCAATTATTGCATCAACAGAAGCGTAAATGATGTTGAATGTGAAAGTGTACAAGTGTATAACTCTCCTATTTCTTACAAATCTAAGTCAGATGTACGGGTGAACTTACAGAATGTTACATACTCACAAAAGCAACAAAAGACCCTAACGCTAGTAACATCTCAAACCAAGACCACCAACACACTTCAACCTTCTTAACTCGGTCAAATGTTCATCATTAGAGACGTCAAATTTCATGCGTATGTCTGTTAGTAAAGCTTCTTGATCCCATGTTAAGGGACCCGAAGCATATAATGTCTCAAGAATGTAACGATAACTTCGTATATCTAAATCATGGCCATTTAAGGTGTCTTCCCGTTTTGATTGACTAACAGACACTCCCTTCTCATATCCCAGAATTTTCAAGGATTCGGCATCACTACTAAGAGAATCATCGTCCTGAGACTCTACAGCCAGCTGAAGAATGGCTGCACCCACTGTCAGAAATGGCATTCATAGCACTACAACTACCAACAGATGACAGATTACTCACAGAATCAGCTTCAGTAGCTCTTGCAATGGACTTGGCTTTGTCAAGATTTTTGTGACTCTCATTAGCGATTGTGAATGTCTTCTTGGTAAGATCTTGCAAGTGGTTTTTCCGATTGTTTTCCCTTGAGTGAGTAGTAATGTCTAACTTTCCAATGAAAGAATACGAGTCATCGGGGATAGTACAAATATCAACCTCCTTATTCACAGTTCTTCGTTTACGAACCCGCTCCATATTTTCTTCAATGTCAAATGGACTGTCAGGTGATCACCTCTTCAACATTTTTGACAGGAAAGCAGAATCTGGAACTAGCTGCCAGTTATGCCCACATTGTTGTTGCTTCATAAGAGTCTTCTTGCGCATCCTGCTTATCATATCCTCGCAATACCCACAATCCTGCAGTCATTTAATAAGAACGCATATCGTATATACTCCCTTTGTCCTAGTCAATAGTCATTTTCCATACTGTAGTATCTAGATCAATAGTTATAATTTCCTTTTCGGTATGTTTTTACCTAGCATATTGACGCAACACCTGCTCAAAGAATGTGGGTCACTTATTGTTATTTTAGGTTTTTTATCATTTGCAAGATGCATATATTGTTCAATATATTGCTCCAAGTCATTTCTGCTCCTGTTTTGTTCTTTGTGCTAATGATAACTATTGACCAAGATGGAAGGAACATGGTATAAAAGCAAGCCACAAAACTGCAACATGGCTGTTTTGTAAAGGTTTTAAAGGTCAGTCTACGACGTCCGTGACCATGATCTAAATCAACATTTTACATTATGGAAGGAGTACTACACAGTAATAATGAAATGATCACACAAAATAAAAGCCTTTTAGACAAGTAAAGCACACTGAAACGACACACGCAGATAAACACTAGTTCAGATATATAACACTTCAGGAAAATTCATGAATGTTTAGGAATATACCTTATCCGTGAGCATCCACTTGTTCTCTTTCCATTCGCGCCGCGCCCTTATGCTTGACTTATTTACTCTGAACTCATCGATAGAACCAATAACACGAATCTGATAATTATCTTCTCTCATAACCTCTTCAATCATAGAAACTTTCCAATAGCCATCATCCAACACTTCAACAACGTCACCAACAGCCCAAGCAACACAACCATCCAACAATGGTGCAGAAGGCCTGATATCTTTTGCTTTTACTTCATCAACACCTTCCTTAGGTATGCCTCGACCACGATAAAATATGACAGTGTAACTAAGTCCATTACAAGACACAATTTCTGCACACCGCCAAGCGCCTGACGTCACCTTCTTCTTTGTCCAGACCTCCACTATGCTGCCAATCTTGAACCTCATGATCACTTACTGTAAATCTCTCTATAATGATCAAAACTAGATATCAGCAGACAAAAACACGAGTTTTCAAGTAAACAATACAATCGAAAGCAATAAATTATATTTATAAAACAATGATCTCTTTTAAGGATGCAAAATTAAGCTACTCCAAATTCATTTTCATTAATGATGCATATGATACAAGAAATAAACACAATTTTGCAGAAAATAAACGAAATTAAGCACAAAGAACTCTTTTTTACAACTAATAAGAGCGGAAAATAAAAAATTGAAACAAAAATCTAGTAATTAAAGGATATGATCATTAGTTTAAAGTTATAGTAGTAATTAACAAGAAAAAACAGTAAATGAAAAAATTCATAATTCTCTGAATTATCAAAAAGTACGCAGATTAAACAAGATAAATAGTGCCTTGAAACAAGATATCAATGATGATCTTAAACAGAAAGCACAAAATTGAAACCAAATTTAAAGAAGAATGAGAGTAGAATGAATAGAGAAATTATACCTTGGATTAAACAGAATCAACGGGAAATTGTCAATTCGTAGCAGGGGGAATCGATTGAATGAATAAACAAATTCATTGATTGATTTCCAAAAGGCATATTAGGGTTTGTAGTTTGAGTGGATTAAGAGGATGTGTACTTGATGAGAAAGTAACTAATTACTGGATTTACTGGTAATTATGTTTCTTTTACCGGATACGACGACTATACGAGTAGAATTTGTCTACATGACTACATACCACACACGGACACGACTATATGAGTTTGGGGTTCTTTTGGGGTGAATTGGTAGAACGGAATTGAACGCATCTGATTTGATCTGATTTAAACTGAACTGAACTGAAACTTAATTTATAAGTAATACGGGAAAAACAAGACATTTTAATAATACGTATTTTCACTCGGTCGAGTGACTTGCACAGATTGCAGTTGAGTTGTGTCAGAAAGTTCCTGACTTATTACTCGATGGATTTGGTGAGTAACTCGGTCGAGTGACTTGGCCAATTGGTCGAGTAAGTCGGGTTACTCGGTCGAGTTTGCCAGTTTAGCGGTTCCGACATTTCTTTTTCTAATTAGGTCGTGGGTTTTGTATATAAATTAAACTTAATTAGTTCATGAGCCTCCTAATCATTTTCTAATTACTCCTTAATTACTCTCAACTCTTCCCTAATCATCTTTGAGAAGATTCCTTGCAATCAGATGGCTAGGGTTTCAATTTTCTTTCGCCCGGGCATCACGGTTGAGTAAGTAATCTCTAATTGTTGTCATTCCTTTTGAGACTAAGCCCTAGGATGGGACTTGGGGGAAAAAGGTTGTCTTACAATTGTGGCCAGGGTTGTTAGTGACGGTATATTGATTGTTATGTGTAGGTAACGATTTCGTAGAAGAGCAATTTTGATTGTATGCTTTGATTGTTGATATTCGCTAAGTTAGGGTTTCCCTACTCAGTTATTGGTTATTAATTGTTGTTGTCGATTGATTGATATGTATTTGATGGATTATTATTGTCGATGAGTATGTTGGATGTTGTATATAGATGTCGATGATTATGTATATTGTTGATGGAGGTTGAGGAGTCAATTGGGAGGTTGACTCCGTTCGGGATCGCTCCTTGTGGTTTACTGCCCATAAGGTGGGTGTGCACATTAATGATCTGGGTTTTGTGAAAGTGACCTGTGAGTGTAGCAGGGACCGCGTGCAGATGGAAGCGACATGTAAGTGTAGCAGGCACCTTATAAGGAGACCTGTGATTAGAGCAGGCCTGAGTATATGGATGGTGGTGGATGGAGATGGATGTGAGGATGTTGTGTTTGTTTATGCTTCTATTCATCAATGCTATATTATGATAATTGTGTTGACCGATAACTGACTTGTGTGTGTTGTTATTGTCAAATCCTTTTAAAACTTATAAGCGGTGATCCATTTGACATTTTTGGCAAATGGTGAGCAGTGAGTCTTGTCAGGTGGTCATGTGTTAGCTCGGGTAGTTCATGGGGGAACGGTGGACGTCGTTGTCGCCGAGTTTCACTTAGTAGAGTCGACATTCATATATTTGTTAGTAATTTACGCTTTCATAGTAATTTACGCTTTGGTTGTTAGTTAATTGAATTTGGATAATTGGATCATGTAATTTAATCATATTTATTTTAGTTGCTTTTAATAATGTAATAAATCGTTCTTGGATTCTTAATTTGATTTTATTACCTCGACCAATCGAGATGGTAATGTCCTTATTTGCTTGGGAAGGTCTTGCTAAAGGCTCTTAAGTAAATGAAGGTGTTACAAAGTGGTATCAGGGCGATAATCTTGGGACCTTAAATCAATGAACCAATGAATTTAGGGTGTCCAATAAAATGAACCGCGAGTAAGGACTGTTATGAGCCCATCTTTGGACCGGTTGGGGAGACTGTAATACCCCGCATTTTCGTTATCGTGCACTCGACCGAGTAAGACAGGGCTCTCGACCGAGTAGCCCTGCACTCGACCGAGTTCCTTGATCGAGTGACTTTTGGGCAGGCTTTCTGGCCTTCTTCCACTCGAGCACTCGACCGAGTGACTCGGCGTTCAGGCCTATTCCGCGTGTTGGGCTTTGCATTGTTTGGGTCTCACTATATACGCTTTAAAATCAAATTTTCCTTTCATTTCTCCAACCCTAAACCAACTCTCTACCTCCCTAAAAAAATGCTAACAACAAAAAAAGATGAGAGAGAAACTGGAGAGAGAAAGCTCTAAAATTTAGGAGATTCGTTTAGGTTTTTGTGCAGTCATGGTAGTTTCTGCGCCGCAATCTGCTGCCATGTCGATTTCTTCGTCAAATTCCAAACAAAAAAATAACAAAAATATGTCTTTATCTTCTCTAAATAAATCTTCTACATATCAAAACAAAAAAGGACCCTCAGAATCCGAAGTTTCAAAAGTGAAGAGTGTGAATGAAATTACAGGTGTTGCTTCTTTTGACCTTGATGCCATTGTTGAGGACAAATACGAAGGTGAATGGAGTGTTCAAGGTCAGAAAAAGCAAACTTTGGAAAGCATTGAAGAAGAACCTGGCGATTTAAAACAGTTTACAGCTGAAGATATTCAGGAAGAACTTGACTATTGGAAATCCTCTGTGTATTGCTTCGTACTTAGTGAAAATCCTCCCTGGGAAGTTATGGAGGGCTTTGTTCGACGGATTTGGGCAAATTTCTCAATTGACAAGGTATCTTTCCTTCCTAATGGAATTTTTCTGGTCCGATTTAAGAATGGGAATGATAAAGATGCTATACTTAGGCAAGGTCATTTCTTATTTGATAACAAGCCTTTAATTGTTAGAAGCTGGCATGAAAATGTATCACTTACGAAATATAATGTCAAAGATGTTGCTGTGTGGGTAAAATTGCTGGATTTGCCTCTGAAATTTTGGGGTAAATGTTTACCAAAGATTGCTAACTTGGTTGGCAAGTTCCTAAGGTGTGATTCTGCTACTGAGGATAAGACTCGATTAGGGTTTGCTAGGGTTTTACTTGAAGTTCCTTTTGGCAAACATCTTCCTGATTATGTTAAGTTCCTTGATGAAGATGGTAGTATTATTAAATTGGCCTTGGAATGGGAATGGAAACCAATTTTATGCAATGTCTGTGGTGGGATTGGGCATGAAAGTGTGAAATGTAGGAAGCCTAAACCGCAGGTTGTTCAAAATGCTCCCATTATAAAACAGAAATGGAGACCCAAAAAGAATGTGATACAAACTCAAGCTGGTGATGTGACTAAAAAGTCTAGCCCTGATGTTGTTCTTAATCCTGTTAATGCCCCATCTCCTGTCAAGACTCCAGAGGAAGTACAACATCAGTTGCAGGTTAATTGGAACAATGATGGTACTCACAGGCAAGTCTTTACTCCTGCTAGACCTGTAGTTACCCTCAGTAGACAAGAAATTATCAACATTGGACAGAGCAAAACTAAACTCAGCCAGTATACTTTCATGGATGCTTTAAATAATGCCACACCAAGAGTTGGGATTGGAACGAATGGTAGTGCATTTCTCCCATCTGGGAGTAATGCATAACATCGGCTTCTGGAACGTTAGGGGACTAAATAGCCTATCTAAGCAAAAGCAAGTGAAATGGTTTCTTCATCAGCATCATGTAGGCATGTTTGGTCTCCTTGAGACAAAGGTAAAACCTTTGTCTCTAAATTCTATTAAAAATAATATGTGTCAAGGTTGGGCTGTCTCTACTAATACGTCTTGGCACCCTGGAGGAAGAGTTTGGGTCCTCTGGAACCCTATTCTATTTCATGTGAACTTTATTCATTATAGTGCTCAGTTGATTCATATGGAAGTTAAGGAAATTGATTCTAATTCTGTTTTCTATTGTACCATGGTTTATGCATTTAATGATATTTGGGATAGGAAGCCTCTTTGGATGGACTTAATTTCTTTTTCAGCAACTATTTCTAGTCCCAGGGTGGTTTTGGGGGACTTTAATTTTGTCCTGAGTCCTACTGAGAGATTAAGGGGGCAAACTAGTGAGGAGGAAATGGAAGATTTCCAGAGCTGTATTGATACATGTGGTCTTTCTGATAGTCCTGCAGTGGGTTCTTTTTATACATGGAATAATAAACAGGATCCCACCACTTGAGTCTACTCTAGATTAGATAGAGTGCTTGTTAATCATGACTGGCTCCTGGTTAGATCCTCCTCTTATGCTCATTTTTACAATGAAGGATTATTTGACCACACTCCTTGTCTCATTCAAGAAGCAGTAATGAACAATGAAGGGAGAAGAAGTTTCAAATATTTTAATATGTGGAGCAATGTGGAGGATTTTAAACCTTGTGTGGAGAATATGTGGAATGTTAGATGGCAAGGGACCAAAATGTTCAAGGTGGCTATGAAACTTAAGAGTCTCAAAAAGCTTTTGAAAGATCTAAACAATCGACTGTTTGCTGATATTGAAAATAGCACTGTCCATGCTTGGAAGAATTTGGATGCTATTCAAACTAACCTTAAGCAAAATCCTTCTAACCCTACTCTCATTATTCAGGAAAAGGAGGCTACTGCAATCTACAAAGATTTCCAAGAAGCTTGTGACAGTTTCTTACTGCAAAAATCCAAAGCAGTTTGGGTAAACCAAGGAGATAACAACACCAAATACTTTCATTCAGTGATAAAAGGTAGGAGAGACAATAATAAAAATTTTAGCATTGATGATATGAATGGGAGGAATTGTAATACTGGTGAACAGATTCAAAATTCTTTCTTGGAATATTATACTCATCTTCTTGGTAATGCTGATGTAACTACTAAGGTGAATAAAACTGTGGTGCAGTTGGGTCAAGTATGTACTGATAATCACAAGGATATTTTAATGGCCACTGTTACCAAAGAGGAGGTTAAGAATGCAATTTTTGATATTCCAAACCATAAGGCCCCTGGTCTTGACGGTTTCTCAAGTTCTTTCTTTAAAGATGCCTGGTCAATAATTGGGGATGAGGTGTGCAATGCTATATTAGATTTCTTTCATACTGGAAAATTATTGCAGCAAGTGAATCATACTTTTATTACTTTACTACTCAAGTGTGATATCCCTCAAAATGTTACTCAATTTAGGCCCATTTCTTGTTGTAATGTTATTTACAAGGCCATTTCTAAAATACTTTGTTCAAGAATTGCCAAGGTCCTCCCTGAATTATCAGTAGCAATTAAGGAGGTTTTATTCAAGGGTGGAATATCATTGAGAATATCTTAATCTGTCAGGATATTGTTAGGCTCTATAATAGAAACTATGTGTCTCCCAGATGCCTCATGAAAATTGATTTGAGGAAGGCATATAATTCTGTGAATTGGGATTTTATTGAACAGATGCTTGATGCCTTAAATTTCCCTTCAGCATTTATCAAGGTTGTGATAACTTGTGTTAGAACTGCTTCTTACTCTTTGGTCCTAAATGGAATGAATTTTGGGTAATTTAAGGGAGCTAACTGTTATTTACCATTACTATGGAGTACTTGAGCAGGATCTTTACTTATACAACAAGTACTATGAATTTCAAGAATCACCCTCTTTGTAAGTCACTGCAACTCTCACATCTCGTGTTTGCAGATGACCTACTCCTTTTCTCCAAAGGAGATACAGCCTCTATTATGATTCTTCTAAGATCGTTTGCAACTTTTTCAGTGGCTACAGGGTTGAAAATGAACACTCAGAAATCAAATATTTATTTTAATGGAGTGTCAACTACTGTCAAAAATGATATTCTTCAAGTTTCTAATTTTCAGGAAGGTACAATTCCTTTCAAATACCTGGGTGTACCCATTTCTGCAGGGAGAATGAAAGTAAAGCATTGCTCTGTTCTTATTGACAATGTAGTGGCAAGGATTAGGCAGATTAACATTGGTTAATTCTGTTCTCTCTGTTTTGTATAATTACTGGGCTAATATCTTTGTCCTACCAAAGAGTGTTCTTAGGAAAATTGATATCATTTGTAGGAATTACCTATGGGACGGTTCCACTGACTATATAAGGACCCATATGGTCAGTTGGGAGAGAGTTTGTACACCAATGAGTGAAGGTGGGCTTGGTATTAAAGACAGTCACTCTTGGAAATGTGGCAGCCATTGGGAAGCTTGTATGGTGGATCTACACTAAACCTGATAGTCTTTGGGTGCGTTGGGTCAATCATATTTACTTAAAAGGTGAGATCTGGAGCAGCTACAAACCAAAAACTGGATCCTCTTGGAGTTGGAAAACAATTTGCTCTGTGAAAGAAAAATTGATGGGAGGTTACATTGCTGGGCACTGGTCTGCTCATACAGCAGAATACACCATTGCTAAAGGTTATGAGTGGGTTCGACAGAAACAAATTAGTGTTACCTGGCATAAACAAGTCTGGCATAACTGGTGCATCTCCAAGCATAATTTTATCACCTGGTTGATTGCTAGGAATGCCCTTCTTTTGAAAGCAAAACTGTTTCAATTGGGTATATGCCAGGATGATCTTTGCTATTTGTGTGGTACAGCTGCTGAAACACATCAGCATCTTTTTCAGCAATGTCTGTATGCAAAATAGTTGCATGATAGGCTATTTCATATTTTGAACATTAAAATTCCTGCAGACCAGGGGCTATATTGGCTCAACAAGAAACCCTGGGCAAAAGAAAAGAAGATGGTGGTGAATGCTTGGCTACAGGCTATCTATTATGCAATTTGGCAGCAGAGAAACAAGGCTCGTTTGGATGGGGTTGTGTCTCGAATAGATATTGTTTTGAAAGATATTAGCTTGCCTCTT
>JAOWBH010147212.1:0-12577 GCA_028566215.1 Silene coronaria | reverse complement strand
GGTCTCCACGGCCACAACGTGGAATTCTTACCACTAAACTACAGCCACTTTTTTGATAATTAAAACTAAGTGTTTTTATTTATATTGAAGTTACACGGTTGGAAATTTTAACATGGTTCATGCTTAATATAAATTTCCTCTTTGGATGGTATACTCCATTTCTTGTTTCTTTTGTGCATGAAAATGTTAATGGTAAATATGCTATCTGTCTCGGTCAAATGGATCTCAAATATATTTTCGCAATTATTTTTAGAACCAATGCGAGAATATTAGTTTTTTTTTTTTATTTTTTTAGACAGTTGTACAGGACACTATTTACAATAAATTCTTAGGCATACTAGATAGGTTATGCCCTGTAGAATTAAGGGTACGAGTAATAAAACATAGAGAGTAGAAAATAAGATGCAAGAGAATTTGATGTCTTCCAATAAAATATTGATTTCCCAGCTTTTTGTTTGAAAACTAAGAATACAATCTACGAAGACTGAAAGATAGAAGTAAACCCAAATTAGAACTTGTCGTGAACCAAGCTCTGGAGCCTTTAAAGAAGTTATCTAATACTAAAAGTAGTATCTTGTCTCTATGAATAACATTTCCTGTGCCACCATAAACAAAAACAACCCATCCATATCGTTGTTTTTAAGTGAAGACAAATATACGACTGATAAGAGAACCTAGTAAGACAAATATACGACTTTCCTTAACAAAAGCTGTGCATCCGATTATCCAAGTCTCCTTTCTGAGGAAATCATAACCCCCATTGAGCACCACAGAATTATCGGGTTAAGAAGATTACCTCTGAATACGAGCTTTAGTGCGAAATAACACCCAAGAAGATAACGACACTGTTAATCCAATCTCCTTACCCAATGTAGCACGAATACCTAATAAACTCCCTGAGTTTCATTGCAAACTGTGTGGAGAAGATGGGGTCGTGGAAACTCTTGATCATCTGTTTTGTGGCTGTCATTTTATTTTTCCAGAAACATTGTCCAATAACGCTACTATCTTTAAGCCTCAAATACATCGGTAAGATACATATTAGACGTGTGCAGTATTTGTAAATCAAGCCTGTTTTCAAACCCGTCAACATAACTATCCAATAAAAACATAAGATACTTATTATCCTTGTGTCCGCATGCCTCAACATTATCAAAATTATTTAACATGTTTTTTCCCACTGAATTCGCTATTCAGAATAGTGGTAGAACATTGTAGACAATATAACTTATATAAGTAATAATTGAGTGAAGGACTATTTCTATGGATCAGCTTGTAGAATGGCTGAGATTACTTCATCTATGGACACAAATTTTCTCCTTTGTTTCAGAAGCATTTTCGCCAAGTTGAGAGCCTTTCGCTCGCAGTCAGCTCGTTTTCCAGCATCAACTATCGAATCAAAATCCTCAACATGTGCAACACCCACAATTCTCCTGTACCAAAACAAAATAAAAGAGAAATCTCTGAATATCTCACGTAGAAGAGAGATCATTTGTGCAGCTAATGTCTAGTTGATCAAAAGCACTAATGTCACTCTGTCAGTGTCCCTAGAGGTCCAGTAAATGGCAGTGTAAGAGGCCAATGATTTTTTGATGTACACATCGTTGCGTTGTGTTAAGGACGAAAACAGACTCTTCTCAGCCTATGTTACTTTGACTCTTCACTTTTCAAACTGTAACCATGTCGACAGGACACGACATGGATATGGGTATGGATTTCATACCCGACGCTTATTGGTCCGGCATTTCTACTAGGAGAGCTGAACTAGTGAGGCTCGCACCACAAAAGTAGAAGAATATAGAGGTTTATAAGGCATTTAGTATTATATATAATATTTAATGATTTTAAATCTTATTTGTCAAACTTCTTTCGCTTATACTCAGTTTTTTTGGAATATTTCAAATTTAGAAGTGTATTTTTAAATTGAAAACGTATCCGCGCACCTGTATCTTCATTTTAGGACAAGGTCTCGTATCTCAATTTAAGTCATGCTGAATCACACACTTAAATAGTTACTCTGTAAATATGTAACCGCCCAGTCAGAGTAACATAGTATTCATATAACCCTTGAGAGAAATTGAGTTGGAACTTGCTTCCTCAATATCAAAATTACTTAAAAGATGCGCAACTGGTTTAATGTGACAATCTAATTATTTTCTTCCTCAATATCTAATTATTTTCTTCCGTTGGTTACAGGCTGTAACCAACGAATGTGACTTGTGTGGACCTTTGGCTCTCTTGCAAATGAAAACAGGGACAAAAAGCATTGAACGTCAAAAATTTAAAGGCCAAATTATGCAAAGGGCTATGAGACTAAGGGAAAACAAGTAAATGGTTTCTTCGTGCAATTCGTGAAGCAATTTTATTATGGATCTGAAGACAACCTTTTTGGGTATCTCAAATCTCTGTGCCCTTAACCCCTTGCCATGCTATTTTAGGCACTGGCGTACGTTGATGATGAGAAAGCGCCGTAGTTCAATGCGGAGACCAAAACAAGCATGTACATAACAAATACCATAGAAAGCAGAAGGATATCTCACCTTATCATCTTGGCAGCGCCAAACCCAAGAGAATCATGGAACAAATCTGTCATATACTTTGTCTGTACTTGTTGCCAAACATCAGGGTTGTTATAAATTTGAGGAAGATATGCTTCACCAGAACCATCTTTGTTTTCATCCCATAGTGCGATAAATTTCTTGTAGAAAAAATTCCAAGTTTCTTCGATTGTCCTTAGTATCCATTTCTTGTACGCCTGTACCAACCAAGCTCAATCATAAATTTGTCGAATAAGGTATAAAGGCATAGGTGTTGTTGCTAAATTATAACTAGCAGGTATCTGCCCGAAAAAACACAGCGGGAAATCCAATCATTCGAAGACAAACAATAGTGCTCCCAACCTTGGTAATGTTGAAGATTTAACTTGCGCGCACCAAAAAGCACACAAGAATACTTGGGGAAAGGGGAAATGAACTCCTTAGTTGATCATTTTTGAAGTTAAATGAAAATCAAGCAATGATTTTTGAAGTAAAATGAAAATCATGCAATGAGCAAGATCATGGAATATTCACAATGAAAATGCAATAGTCCCGAAAAGGTAAGCCGAAAAAGAAAATTGAATAAAAAGGAAGGCAGGTAAACTTGATGAAATAGCAGGTTTCACACCTTCCTATCACTGCCTTCAGTAACATGCCCATCTTGAGCAAAGTAGGCCAATATAAGGTTTCCCAAGAAGGCTCCTATATCAAATCCCATTGGTCCATAGAACGAAAATTCTGGATCAATCACTTGGGTCGAGTCCTGGGTAACCATTACAGAACCAGTGTGAAGATCTCCATGAATCAAGGCTTGGGCTCTTTCACAGAACCTTTAACATGAAAAACAGCAATTAATACACTCTTCTAGATGAAAATAATGATACAATTTCTCTCTAGAGCAAAAAGGCTATAGATTGAAATTTGAATGGAGAGCACAATTACATGGTTTTCAATTGAGCAATTTCAAGCTTTATATCATTATCTTCACGAACAGCCTCCGCATCGTGATCAAGGTGAGGAGAAGTCCAGCGATTATATTGAGATACTTTATACGGGTCAGAGAACACGACTTGCTCGGTGAGCCGGCACAACTCCACATTGCCACAGAATTCAGCAACTGTGTTGCAAATGACAACAAATAAATATTCCAAAAGGACAAGTGTTGGTAATGAGAGAGAAGTTGCGACAAAAACAAAGGTTGTGAAACACTGAATGGCATAGTAACTTTCAACATACAACAAGAGCAGCATTAACCCAGTATATAGTGAGACAAGGTAGGTCGGAACTCGGACGTACACAGTCCTACGCCCCAACCCTCATGCTAACTCGACAAGTTTTACCTTGAATGGCCCAAAACGAAAATTGCGTCGAAAGTTGCATCAAATAACTGTTACTTCATAACAAAAAAAAGCATAGCCAGTTTAGTGAGCCAGTTTGCTTTATCCAAATAAAAAAAATGACGCCTTTTGCGACTTGGTTTGTGTATCATTAGATCGACATTGTTAAAAATAACTACTATTTGTAGACATAAAAGTATAAAACTAAAGAGGAACAACAGCAAAGAAGTGCACCTGCCCGTTTATGCTGCGTGGTGGTAGTATAAAGAAGGGAGGTGTAGAACAAGGTCTTAGATATATATTCTGCCATGTGTTCAGCAAGCAAAGGATATTCAACTCCAGCGATCAAACCCTTCCTTAAAATGATGTGTGGAGGAGCCAAATAACGCATGCCAATCAAAGACATTGGATGATCAAAGTGATAGACTTCTGGAACATGTTCAGGGCATAGGCGTCCGTGCTCTTTCAAAGTTGTTGCCTCAAAATATGCACGTTCCTTCGTCATTGGCCATGATTCCCCTATGCAGCGAATGTAAGGCAAGGCCTAAAAGCAAATAACTGCTTATTACTTAGCTCAAAATACTAATTTTACTTCCAAATAAGCAAGATGATACATACTATTTGTCCTATTAATATGCATACATTAAAGAGGCTAAATAGTCAGTGCTACTGAGTTAGCATACCATTATTCATGATATCCCAATTCTACCGAAAAATCTTAGATAATCTAGTCTCTATGAATGTCACGTGTTATCCTGTTTAACCTTATCCTAATCACGACTGGGGGTGCAACGGGACTCAGACATGCAACACGGATTTGGATGGAATCGAAAGGGCAGGCAAACGCAGAGTGACAAGTTTCATTGTTTGGTCATTCAGTTTGGTTGGGGGAAATAAAGGGATCTAATTTCCGTACAAAAAGATGACATTCGAGGGATTTGGAAGAAAAGAGCATAATTTCATTCGCTCTTCTCCTCCCTCCATAAACTGCATCTAAACAAACCTTCAGTGAAACTCTACTGCTGAAGGCCAGCTAAGGATTGTTTACGCGCGTTAATGTCGGAACAAAGTTTACAATTCATCGGTCAAATGATCATAAGCATGAATACTGTAATATTCATTTAGACATGTTTAACAAACAAGTTGATCATTTATGTTTAAAAACAACTCAATCAAATCTCATAGACTTGGGATCTCCTATGATTTTCTTGTTTATTACAACATCCGAGTTTCAAGACTTCGTTTAACAGCAGAGTTTTGATGTACTGGCACATTAAAATTAAGCATTTCTAGTGCTGGCGTTCCATCTGATTATCAAGATCGAAAACAAATGAAATCTATTCCACCCCAATAAAAAGTAGGGAGGAATACACAAATCTCGCTTATGAGCTCGCCTTGATCAATATATGAATTTTGAAGACGAGCAGAGTTGGAAAACAAGCTAAATTTTGAACACAATGACATCTGTTTAGCCAAATCAAAAGCTGGGAATGGAAGTCAACCTAGTCAAAGTTGTACAATATTCGCTAATCATTAGTTTAGCTTTGATTAAAATAGGGTGAATATAAAAGGTAAACAAATAATCGGGGGGACGGAGCGAGTATTCAATCTTTCATGAACCACTATCAATCCGTCCCTTCAAAATAACAACCCCAATTAATTTCAAACGGATACGCTTATTTTAAGACGGTCTTACACAAGAATATTATAAAATTGATGTTACTAATAACTAGCTTTTGATTTTTATGAGTCAGTTCCATGTTTTACATAATATTACGGAAGAGTGATAAATGATAAAAAGGAAGAAAGGGGGTTTAACCTGTTTAATGACGAGAGAAGAAGAAGGGGAAGTGACGATGTAGACGAAGTTAAGGTTACCATCGCCGACTTCTTTGATGACGAGGTTGTCGGAAACTCCGAGAACTGAGGAGAGTGACGGAGTTGACTTGATGTAATCAACGAGTGACTTCTCGTTCAACTGTTGGAAACCGTTTTGGATGGACGCCATTAACAGAGAAAGGAAGAGTGTTGGAATCGGATGCTGAGACTATCAGCGACTGAATGTGGACACTCGGAAAAGTCTATGATGCTTTTCAACTTTCCCTTTGTCTTAGAGTTTTATCCTTGCAAAAAGAGTATAAAGTCGATGTTTATTTCCGCAGTACATATTTTAGACATTTCAATATATTTTGCGTTAAATTTTCCATTTCTCTATCCTTGACTCCTTAAGGCCTTGACTTTTTTTTTTGGCAGGTGTAAAATTATATTTTTAATACATGCCCATCACACTTCTAGCTAGATTATGGACAACTTTATTGAGATTACGGGGAATAAAACTAAAACTTAGACAAAGAAAAAAAGGCAGAAGTAGAAAAATATCATTAAGGACTCCTTTGGTCTGATGATGTGGAATTGCGACACCCGCGAGTTGGAGAAGAATCTGCAGACAATTCGATAAAATCTCAATGTGAAGATAGTTAGAATTAATGGCTCATGAGAGACGTTGTCGGATGCCTATTGCTTCAGCTTGCATAGCACATTCCGCCAAAAAACTTGATGCTGAATTGTGAAAACAGACTCCATCTACCCCATAAGCTACCCAACCCCTAGAGGCTCAAGTGTATTCATACAACCAGCATCAACTTTAACACGGATCCTATGACAGCAGTTATCTGCCCCTCCCACCATAAAGAATGGGACATTGTTTCTAATACTCTCCACACAGAGAGAAGGCAAATCAAACTCTTCCACATCCTTCAAATGTTGATTGAGTTTTCCTTCTTTAGATTCCAAAGCAAAAATAGCAGTCTGAGTATTACTGGATAGAAGATTAAAGAAATGATCAGCCGAGAAACGGATACCCTTAAAGATGATATTGTTTCTAATGCACCAGACGCTCCACATAAAGGCAAGGAACAAAGTGATGGAAGTATTAGGGCCGTCCATCTTTGAGAAAAGTGTGAACCAATTGATGATCCAATCGTTGAGGGATACATTATCCACATGATTCGAATTAATACCAAGTAAAGAGGAAGCTCATAGCCTTTTAATTACTTCACAGTCTCTAAAGAGGTGTTAATTAGACTCCACAACACAAGGGTCTTCACAAAAGGGGCAAGAGTGACCAATAGGAATATTGCGTCTAGCAAACTCCGCAACTACCGGTAGCGAATTAGTAACCACTTTCCATAAAAGAATCTTCCAAACTTGTGGTCCAGGGAGTTGCCACAACTTATTCTTACAGAAAAATTTGGTCTTAGGACTAATCCGATTACGATCCTTAGTCGATCCACACCTATCAAGGTGCGACTTAAGAGCTAGAGCATATCCGCTCTTGACCGAATAAGACCAGAGGGAGAGTGAGTCCAGAAGGCAACATCAAGCTCATTGGAGGAGCATATAGGCATAGCACAAATATTATTAGCCCATTCAGGTTCAAAGAGTTCGTAAATAAGGTCAACCTTCCAGGTTAGAGATGGAAGAATAAGTTCCTTAATAGTCAAAGACATCACAGAACTAGGAGGTGGGAAACCAAAACTAGTAACACTCGATGGCACATTTCCATCAATCCACTTAGAGGTCCAAATATTTAAATTAGAGTTATATCCAAATTTTCAACCTATATTAGGAAAAATAAGCTGCACTCCATAGATAATACTTCGACATCCCCACGAAAGATTAGAACCACGTTTAATGGACTCCAGCAAAGGAAGTGAGTCATTATTTAATGATAACCTTCGAGTAGAACACACGACTAAGTAAGGATTCCTTACTAAAACTGATCTTCCACACCATCTTACCCAACAAGGCCTGATTCATACATTTTAAATTCTGAATACCAAGCCCACCCTCCGACTTAGAAAGACTTAGAAAGTTCATACTACACCAGTGAATAGTTTTATTCAATTTCGAGCCGGCCCACCAAAAATGCGACAACAAAGAATTAATCTTGTTAGTCACACTTACCGGTATTTTAAATACCGGTAGGATATAATTAGAAAGGGTGGACAGAACAGAGGAAATAAGAGTTAACCTTCCAGCTGGAGATAGAAAGAGACCTTTCCAAGAAGCAAGTCATTTTTTACTTTCTCAATAAGGTCATTAAAAATGGCTTTTTTCGAACACCCAGAATCAGTTTCGATCCCTAGATATTTACCAATGTCTTTGCCATGTGTTACATTTAGCACCTTCAACCCAGTGGCAGCAGAATGCATAGTAGTACTCAAACTGAACATAATACCTGATTTCTTAGGATTTATAACCTGACCAGAAGCACTACAATAGTCATCAATAATGCGCTTCAGCCGAACAAAGGCATCATTATTATCCTTTAAGAAGAAGATGGAATCATCAGCAAAGAAGAGATAAGAAATTGAAGTTGAATTTCTTCCCAGTGAAATCCCGTGTAGATAGCCTTCACGTTCCGCTTCACTGATATTACGAGAAAGGACTTCCATACAAAGAATAAATAAGGCGAGAGTGGATCCCCTTGCCGTAAGCCACACAGAGGTTGAAATTGCTTCAGAAGCGGCCCATTAAGCAGTACTTCATAAGAAACCGAAGATACACAATTCATAATAATAAGAATAAGCCTAGGAGGAAAGCCATAAGAGTTGAGAGTAGCATGTAGAAAATTCCAGCGAATAAGGTCATAAGCTTTGCTCATATCCGCCTTAAAAGCGAATCTTCCAGATTTACCAGTAGAGTGTTTATTGATATTCTTCATAGCCTCATGTGTGATAAGAACATTATCATTAATTTGTCTCCCCGCCACAAAGGCATTTTGGAATTCACCCACAAGATAACCCATAACTCTAGAAAGTCTATTAGTAATACATTTCGTTATAATTTTCATGATCACGTTACAAAGGCTAATAGGTCGGAAATCCTCAACTCTTTCAGGATTATCACATTTTGGCACCAATGTGATAAAAGTTCTATTTAACTCCCTCAAAATATTGCCACCATTGAGAACCGTCAAAGCAGCAGTAATAACATCATGTTTAACGGTAAACCAACATCTATGATAGAATAAGGCAGGGATTCCATCCGGGCCCGGTGATTTAAGAGGACCTAGTTGAAAAACAGCTCTTCTAACGTCTTTAGGAGTGAACGGTTTATTCAAGAAATCATAATCATCTTCCTTAATATTAGTATTGATAGCCCGAAAAATTGCATCGTTCACCGAAATAGAAGGGCCACCATCAGTGTTAATAGAAGTATAATGAAAGAGGTCATAAAAGTGTGAATCGAAGCGTTCTCCAATCGTCTCATAATTGTAAGACCACGTACCTGCAGAATCCTTGATCCCAAGAATGAAGTTACTACCCGCACGCCCCTTAACCCAATTGAAGAAATATTTATTACATGTGTCTCCGTCAATAGCCCACTTTATTTTAGCACGTTGTCGCCAATATAAAGCAGTCGCTTTAGCAAACTCTACAACTTCACTATTAATAGTCGTGTAAGGTGTCTCATTTCCTGACTGAACGGCAGTGTCCAATGACTCTTCCAGCCTTGAATCAAAAAATTTCCACTTATTAACCCAGCAAGCTTTCTTATCTAACGACCATTTTTTCAGTACATTCCGTATCAGAGATAGTTTCCGAGCGAATCTAAAAGCAAGGCACTCCTCATTTTCCAAACTCCAGGAATCAACTTTATACGTTCTCTTATTCCTATTCTTCGTAAGATGAAGATCAAGTTCAATAGGAGCATGATCCGGAATTTGTATTGGAAAATGCTTCACACCTGCATTAGAAAAAATGTCAAACCAATCTTTTGAGTCATAAGCCCTATCAATTCTCTCATATACTCTATTAATACCCTTCTTATTATTGCACCATGTAAAGCGAGGCCCCTTGAACGGAATATCAAGAAGTTCATGCTCAATTCTCCATTTATTGAAGTCCAGTGCTCCTTGAATACTTCCTTTATTCTTACTAAATTTATCACTACTAAACTCGACTTGGTTAAAATCCCACAAAATAATATACGGATGCGTAAAAGATGAAATCCAACTTCCTAATTCTTCAAAAACAGATCTACGTGAAGAATAGCAAGGCTCTCCATAGAACAAGACGATATACCAAGGCAACATGGCGTTCTTTTCCACTAATAAGATGATGAAATTATTACACTTAGTTACATAGTTCACCATCGATCCCTTCTTCCAACCAACCCACAGCCTACCAGATGCACTAACGGCATCGACACCAAAAGTTTCAACAAAACCAGACGATCTAAACATAGGGTTCACATGACTCACATTACACTTAGTTTCTATTAAAAACAGAAAATCATAATTCTTAAGACTAGTTAACGCTCCTATTTTAGGAATTATAGGGAAGAGCGTGTTATTAATACCCCTACAATTCCATGCAAGGCCACTCATGTTTCGCGATGAGATTGATTAAGGTCAACCTCCGCAACACTGAATTCTTCATCATTAATAGATCCATCAGTAGAGCACATGATTTCATCATCCCCAACCTTAATGTGGAAGCCAGGTCCCTCTCCTTGCAAAACTCGGTCGGAGAAAATATCAGCAAAATGGCAGCTTCTCTTGGCTATACGTGACAGATATGATTTTGCATGCCCAACAGAGAGTAGTACCTCACCAGGCACATCAACACTATCACCCTCAGAGTTACACTTGCTCTTCTTTTTAATAGAACATGTCCCATTGAGCTTCAAATCACCAGGAAGTGCAGACAGCATTGAAGGACACAGAACTGCCTCGGAAGAAACAGCTTTCTTAGAAACAGTAGAAGGAAGTTTGGTGGGCATATTACTTGATAGATTGGTGCAAAAACTGACTTCAGGAGTAACAGCAACATTCATTGCAGTATCAACGTTAGCATTAAACTTTTGAACATTCCCCGACAAATTAGATTCAATAGGATTGTCTCCGCTTTCAATATTCAAGTTCAAAACCAGCATTGTGTTACCTTCCTCTTCCAACTCGTTATTATGGTCATCATTAGAATTCCTATGGACATTACACTCCTCAGAGTCAGAGCTATAAAATGGTCATTCTGGAGTAGAATAGTTCGAACTGGAAGAGTAATCGATGTTAATGATAAGGTCAGCACCTCCATTAGCAGCATAGAAGTTATGACCAGCCTCAATTTCCTGATCAGTAGGTCGATCATCAGGAACTGGAGCAGGGGAATGATATTGGTGATACTGAAAGATGATAGGTAGTCCCTCAAGAGGAGGGTCAAAAGTGTGATTATACCCACGACTATCATCATCAAGCCTAGCCCAGTCAAAGTTGCTCTCAACCCGATTAAGGATGGCCTCCTGAATATGTGTATCACGGTCAAACCTTACAGCCAAACCCCCATGGTTAGAATATAGAGTAAGGGTCTCCCTCCACAATAAAACCACCTAGCCCAGGATGAGCTTGTTCAACTCTAGCATTACCAATATTCAAACCAGTAACTAAAGAAGAACCCACCGTAAAAGCCGGAGGATTAGTAGTAACAGGTTCAACTTGCTCCTCCGACACCATCATATCAGCAGAATTAAAATCATTATTAGTAGCATTGACTCCATCATCATCAGCAGAAAAAACAACTCCAGGTACCTCAATATTCATAGGAAGAGACACAGGAACATCACCTTCCTCATAAAAAGACCCATTAATATTCACATTAGTAGCCATAGAAGCAGAAACAGTAGGACTAACATTGAAATTAACATCACCATTGACAACATTAAATTGATTACCACCAACATGAAATAAGATTGGGCCTGCAAATGGTTGAGCAGTCACAGCAAAGCACATACCAGGATTAACCTTACCCCCCGGAGTCGTACCCAACTCAAAATCAATAATATGTTCCTCTTCACCTAGAGTTTCTATCAGGACTATTAGCAGCATATCTACCATGTCTCACCTTAGCAGTGACGAACTTAGTAGTTGACGGTGTAGCACGTAGGTCCAAATTAAACATTGTGTGATTAATTTGGGCTTGAAAAACAGCGAAACCCCTCTCTGAGGCCTTATCAAACATACCATTAACGCTAGAAACGACCGTCATAAAACTCACCGGACAGCTACTACCCGTATGACCAATTTTCCCGCAACGAATACAGTATTTGAAAACATCTTCATACCAAAATTGAATCCATAGAAGATAGCCACCAACCATAGCAACGAAAAAACATGGTACCAATGGTTCATTTAATTGAATACGTACCTTCACCCCTTAGATAGTCACTGGCAGGAACGATTTCAAAAGGATCAACTTCAAAATGTTGACTGAGAAGATGTCCTGCAGTATTAGCCATTTCCATTGTAAGATACTCAAACGGTAACCCACAGATCCTAACCCACAAATCCGCATATGGGAACTGAATAGTCCTTGGTACTACTGTGTGGGGTAATAACCGTTTATTACCGTTCTTATTTACCGGATTATAACGAAACGTTATTAATGATTTATAGTCATAAACGAAATATATAAATATTATATAAAGGATTAAGAATCAACCTCGGGTCCAAAAAGCGAACGGCCTAAGAACGATACCAAAAAGGTATTCGCCTAATCGTTGCACCCAAAACGGTCCAAGATATACCCGTATATATCACTAGAAAATATGCTCTCGAATCACTATATTATTCGAGAGGAAATGATGAACGGTATTAAGATAAATCGAAAAGTCAAAATCGGTATTTTCACTTCGAGATTTATT
>JAOWBH010147202.1:0-12579 GCA_028566215.1 Silene coronaria | reverse complement strand
CAAAGTTATAGTTGAGGTTAGTATAACCTCAAGTCTTTTATATTAAAGTTATAGTCGAGGTTACTATAACCTCGCATTCAGAGAGTTCATGTTATAGCTAAGGTTACAATAACCTTAGTTGTCTATACTTGTTTCATACGTTATAATGTGTTATATTGTATGATTCCGTTTGTTACTTTTATTTCATATGATAAGTAGGATAGTTGGTTATACTATCTTATAAGTTGAGTCGTGATGTGGTTCACGCATGTTGATACAGTCAGTTGTATTGTGCATTTGTTGGTTGGCTTATTGTATAGATTACGATAGTATCAGTTATATACTATCATAATGGACAAACGCTACCCTTCGGGGATTGTTATTTGGTCTATGGTCGAGGGGTAGCAGAGGTAGTTCGTTATACGCTCTATTCCCCGATTGTCGTTCGGTGTACAGTTATTGCACCGAGTGGCCAGGTCTTAGGCATATAGGCAGTGGTTATACACTAATCATAGTGTAGATGCAGTTCGTTATACAGTCCATATCAATGGAGGCAGTTCGTTATACGCTCCAATTGTTAGAGGCAGTTCGTTATACGCTCTAACGACGTTCATTCTATATACTGTGTTGGTTAATTAGAGGCAGTTTGTTATACGCTCTAGCATACAAAGGCAGTTCGTTATACGCTCTGATGGTTGTTGATTTGGTCACATGTTTATTATGTTTTAACAGTTCTTGATTCACATGATGTCATAATATGATTTATGGGCTTATGTCTCGTCACATGTTATTTATTGGAGTTAACGTCTTAAATGATTGTTTACCGTGTCATTGTGTTTGTGTTGGGTTCTCTTGATCTTGATGATCTCACATGTTTACTTGTTGTACATTTCAATTGTTATTGATTATTGTTTATATTCAATTGTTCTAAACATGACTGGGAGAGCATCTAGTTACTCCCGACTGATTGTCGACCCCCATTCTCAGGTTGTTCAGTTGTTGCTGGCTTGTTGATGCTTGCTTGGGAAGCTTTGTGGGGCGAGCAAAATAATTTATTAGGATATCTATTTATGTTTTGAGAACCCTCTTTAATAATGTATTAGTTTGGATTAGTTTCGATCCGGATTTTGGTCAGGTGTTTCCGCCACCTCGACCTATTTATTGGAGTTATACACGTATACTCTGATTATTATTTATTGTTATATTATTTCTCCTATTATTTTATCCGGGTTGTTACAGAGGTAGGGTTTTAGAAAGCTGAAAACTGCTGGGAGAAGGCGCAGCCAGTGCTGCGTCATCACCCTAGTGGTTTCCTGTTCAGCACGCAAGATCTTGACAGTTTAATTTTGGATACAGGAAGATAACGGCTTCCTCATTCCGCCAGGTGAGATATTTTACTGAGATATTATACTAAAATATTATTCGACGACGGAATTCTAGAACATTTCGAGACGAGTTGAGACGGTATAAGAAAATGAAGACGGTTTTTTACCCGGACTCCAAACGGACTCTAATTACTGTCTAAGTAATCGTATCAGCGCGTAGTTGACGACCAAGGGGTGGAAACAAGTATTTGAGCTATCACTTGATGACGATTTTAATAAATGTCATAAAATCATACCATATGCTAAACATGCGGCCCGATCATCACTGGGTGTTTTACGGGAGGTGCAAGATGAGGTGTCTACAAAGCCCACACTTTGAGTGAGGCTTGGACAAGGCGAAAGTCAAAGTATAGCCCTCAGGCTGATCGAAGATTACAACCTGAAGACTATGGCGACGCGAGGTGACTCAGGGGGATTGAGTCAAAAACCTGTCGTCAGGAGCAATTTAGAGTCTGTCGACTATCGGGGAGGGTCATTTAAAGTCCATTAGACTACGTAAGGAAGCTCGCTAGCCATAAGAAGAAATGTACCGGAGACCTCTACTAAAAGAAATTTGTCTGGTGTTAAATCGTCTATGTTGAAATGGCTCGGAACGGCTTGCGCTGTGAGTGAAGCAAGATATGTCCTGGAACGGCCTGCGTTGTACTGGAGTAAAAAGATACCATAGAACGGCTTATGTTGTGCTAGAGTAAAAAGATATCCTGGAACGGCTTGCGTTGTGCCGGAGTAAAATGTCTTGACGAATTGAAAATTTTTGAATTTATCTTTGTCCTTTGAAGGTGTGTAAAAAGTTGAGAAATCACATGGACTCTCGCTGAGGAAATAATATGATGCTTGTGTTAAAATGTTTCAGGGAAATATTCGTTCGGGAAAAACCAGAATCGGAAGACCGGACTGAAAAGGAAAGATCCACGAAAATAATGTAAATTCGAATAAATAAATAAATTTTTTGAAAATAATTGTTAAGGGGCACAGCCCACCTCCAACGAACTCTTAACGAATTTCCAAAACGCTCATTGCTGGAAAACTGCTGGGGAATAGGTGTAGCAGGAGTAGCGTTCTTAGGAAGAGGCGCAGCCTTTGCTACGTTTCTTCCTGAACCAGCCCGAGTTCAGTTAAGCAGGAACTTCAGGCACGATTTCTATTATTCATCAAAAACAAAACTATCGACATTCCTTCAAAAAGAACACAAATTTCCCTCAAAATTTATACCCAATCTCGCTGTTGACGATGACTAATCCTGATATCTGACTCGTATTTGCTTAATATCGTCTTTGTTGTTCGAATTTGAAGTAGAAATTAGGGTTTATTATCCCTCAATTTCGAAAAAAATTAGGGCTTTTATTTCGAGTTTATCCCATGAAATTGACACTAGAAACGTGTAATTGACCATGTTAGGATCATATTCATGTGTTCACTTCGAATTTTCACCCATCGTAGGCGAATTTAGGCTAGTTTGAGACGGTATTGTACGAAACCGCTTATATGGCTCGAAAATGGTCCGAAACATTTCGGATTCTGACGAAATTTGTTGTTTTTTAACCTCGAGACTATGGGTAAACTTTGTGTATGATCAAATTTCCAGCTTGTTGTCGCGCTTCCAGGACACTTTCTTTTGCCTAATAAATCGAATTCTAACCGAAATGCTGTCGTAATTTTGATTTTCTTAGGTTATAAGACTTGTCATAAACAATTAAGAATGTGGCATGCACATGAATGTTGACTTTCAATTCACTTGACTTGGAAAAAATGGCCTGAAACAGTGATTTTGCTCTCCCTTTTTTCTCTTTTTGACTCGTTTGATTGCAGGTGATGTTACTTCGACTTCAGGCCGTGATGATGAACCTATGGAATATGAGTACGAGACAGAGCGTGCTTTCGTGATTAAGACGGGAGTCCTGGAGACTCAAGAGGTAGAGGAGGTTCCCAAAAGGGCCTGGACGAGGAGTAGAGGTCGTTTGCTAGCTCCGACCTCGGGTTGGGCCGAGAAATGGGATGCTCGTCATCTCATTTGGGCCGCCGAGAGTCATTTGTCTTTTCGGGGTGTGAGGATCATGGTGGGCTTCTTTCTCCCTTTTTTTTCTTATTAATTCACTTCTTTCGATGTTTATTTATTTGAAATGTGCAGGATGCCGGCAACATACGATCTTTCTCCGGGTATACCACGATGATGAAGGCTTGTGGTAGGTTTACTGAGGAGGAGAGGTTGATGATTGATCAGAGTGCTTTTGGACCATTGGTAAGGGCTTGGGTGGAGATCCGAGCAAAGCAGATTCGGGCTAATATGTTCCTAATTCGGGCTTTCTTGGATCGATTCTGGGATACCACCTCGACCTTTCACATGCAGTTCAGTGAGATCGGGGTTACCTTAGAGGACTTCAGTATGATCTCCGGTCATCCTTGCGGAGAGGAGGAGATGATGTGGCCCGAGACGGCCATGAGGGCTGATTCGACGGTGGCTAGAAGGTTGATAGGCTAGAACCTGCCTAAGGCCGTAGTTAGAGTGCCCGGGTTGGTTCCCAGTTATTAAATTAGGGATTATTATCATGGAAAGAGGCCGGCTACCATCTAGATGACCACAGGTGGGGCACAGATGACCCCTCCGGCTTGTACCTCGGAGGAGAGGGCTCGACTTTGGTTGTGGTGGTTCTTGCCAACGATCTACTTAGATGACAAGGGGGAGCGACTGTCGACGAAGTTGCTACGGTACTTGGCTGATTTGGATATATTAGGCCGCTTTGACTAGGTTACTCCTAGCTTTGCGGTCCTTACACGGTATATGAGAGCCATGGTTCGCCCCAAGCAGATCGAGAGTGGGACTTCTCCTTCCACCGTCGGTTCTGGGCTAATCTTGGAGGTATGCCATTTTTCATTGTATTTCATCTCAATATTATTTCATTACGGTTGATCGTAAGGTTGAAAAATGATTCTCATCTTAGAATAAAGAAGGATCGTAGAAATGCTTGTGTCTGAACTCGAATCTTGAATTACGAATGATCGCATATAAATATACTCGTGTTTGAACTCGAGTCTTGAACTCTCAAAATAGCAAATAATTGCCTATAAATATACTCGTGTTTGAACTTGAGTCTTCGATTTCAAAATAGCAAATAGTTGCATATAAATATACTCGTGTTTGAACTCGAGTCTTCGATTTCAAAATAGCAAATGATTTCATATAAATATCAAGCTTGTACTAGTATTTAACTTGGCTAGGATGTATATAACGAAAGATCGTATATTCGTCTCCTTTTGTCTTTTGCAGGCTTGGATATACTAATTCGCCGATTTTGCCTTAGCGAGAGATGCAGATGTAGCCCGGCAGTATCCTGTGGTGAGGATTGGCTCATTTGTCGGAAGAAGAGCCAGCGGTCTTCCTACGATACTTGCAAGAGGCAAGTGAATGCTTTGAAGTTGGATAACGTAAGTGGAACTCTTACTTTATCTTTCCTTATTTCATTTTGCTTATCATTTCATCGTCACATACTATTTTTGCATCGATTAGTGGACACCGAGACCTTGGGAGTGCAATTTGGGTGCTCCGGCCTATGTAGTTGATCAGCTTACGCCTAGGAGTTCGTGTAGGCTTCTTCTGACGACATTTATAGGGCCTATTAGGTACTTAGGTGAGCGTTTGACTTGTCAGTGCTCCAGTGATCACTTTGTTGTCCTCATCAATCCTCCTCATACGATGTTTAGGGAGCCTTCAACCGAGGAGAGGGCGACAGACTTGGCTGGTGCTAGTGGTGGTACACTCTTGCTTCCGGACATGGAGTATTTCGAGTTCGTTCAGAGACGGCTAGCTCACTGGCCAATAGTGGTACGTATCGATCCCTTTCACTTGCATTTGAGCAACCACTAATCCTTTCTTTTCATTAGTTAACAATTGATGCATTTGTATAGGAGATCGATAAGGCGCGTGCCGAGCCCCCAGCTTACCCAGACACGTTGGAGTACACTGGACCAGTTGCTGGTACGGTGGTGCATACGACGATAGACGCCTTCTCGGAGGAGGTGACAAATGCTGGGATTGAAGTGTGGCGGCATGTTGTCAGGAGGGTAAGCCCCCAGTTTAGGGTCTCTCTCTCTATCCTTTTACATTTATGAACATGCCTTAATGATTTGGAATTTTGAAATGTAAGTACGACCGTCGAGTCATGTCGAGCTTTGGTGTATGGCTAACCGCCTCACGACGACTGATAAGTAGTATTTTGGTTGCATTTTACCCATATTTATATCCTTATTTTGACTCGATTTTGTGCGCTTTTATTGTTAAGAGATCATTTTACTAGTTTAATTAAACGTTATTAGCTTTATTAATATTTTTGTGAATAATGTTATTATTCGAGGATTTGGTACTGCGTTTTTGTTTCTAATTTTGCAGGATCCGATTTTGTGGATAAGGAATGGAAACCGAGTTGAAACATTGAAAGGCTAGCCAAAGGTTGGGTGATGGCCATAGAAACATTGAAACATTGAAAGGCTAGCCAGAGGTCAACTTTGACCCAAAATCACAGGAACCAGCTACCTTTTATTTACTCGACAAACTGCAACCAAACTACACTCCAATTACCATTAACAACACAGCGGCATCCACCGTTCCACACCATCATACCAAACCGCCCCGACATCGATTCCGCTACCACCATTGACAACCACACACTCACTTTCCTTCGACTCATCAATTGAGCCCAGTTTCAGACCCGTCTCCGCCTTGCACATCAGTCACTGGCAGTAGCAATCCACGAGCAGCAACTCCTTCCTCAAGGAGCAGCAACATTAATCAACCATTCTGCCACCACCATCATCAAGAAATTACCACCAGCAACCTTGATTCTGAAACCTAGAAATTACTAGACAAGCTTGTCCCTGCATCTCGACTCAATTCAATTACCATTCACGTCCCATCCATGGACAACTAGCAGACCGGAATCGAAGTCCGGAACATCGACAACCACGAACTTCATTCAAGCAAACAACCATTCACATCCATATCCAATCAACACCAATTCGCAGCAAATCAACTCAACTCGGTTCCGAAACCGTCGCCGTTTGCACATCTCCACCATGCTTACCACCATCTACTCCTCTTCACGCCACATCGACATCGGCCACCATGGCTGAAATAAATCACCAAGCAGGCCCAATTTTGCCGTGACTTCGACAATGAATTAACCATGGACCAAAGCTTCGGTCCACAACAACTCGAGTAGCCGACATCACCTTGGCTCGACCCATTCAAAAGCAGCAGCCATGAAGGCCAGAATCTGAGTCAATCACCATTCCACGAAACTTCTATAGATTCGCAATACCAGCCGGCCAACCGGCCCCCTGCCAATCGGCTGGTATTCACTTTTTGTTCATGTCTTATCTATTATTTTCTTACTTATCAATAATTTTTTATACCAACTTGTTGATATTGTGAAGGACCGTAATAAGGTTTGTTCATTTATCGGAAAAAAGTTAGAATGGAAATTGAGATAATGTGGATTGTGTCGATCCAATAATTTTTATTTAATTTATTTAATTAAAGGCTTATATTGTAAATTTTTTTTTTTGTTAATTATTGAGTATTAGAATAGAATCCTCTTTCTCGAAAAAAAAAAACATTCATTTTTTTGTGCAAATTGATCAGTGTCCTCCTCGCCGGTTATAGCACCGCCAGCCGGCCAACCGGCCCTGAGCCCATTTCAACATCAACTCAAAACAACATAGCGTCTCTGATTCAACCACCGTGAACCACCAGCAGCAACAGCCCAGCTCTGCGAGCCACCACCGTGTCTTCGTCATCATCTTGCTCATAGTTCATCATGATTTAATCGTGATTTTCATTTTGATGGAGAGACTTAGGCTGTGTTTGGCAAGACGTTTGAGGTAGCTAATTTGACCAAAGTAGCTAATTTGACTAAAATTTCAGCTACCTTAATTTTCTAGAGGTGTTTGGCAAGTAGCTTATTTGGACAAATAAGTCACCTGAAATAAAATGCTACCCAGGGTAGCATTTGAGATTTCAGGTACATGGAACTGAAATTATTTTTCAGTTTTACCCATTCAATCTATGATATTAAATTATTATCAAATCCTTTTATGTCATTTCACTAAAAATCAGCTACCTTTTCAGCTAGTTTGCCAAACAGTTTTTTATATAATCAGTTACCTTATTAGCTATTATTTTTCAGCTACCTTTTTAGTTTTCAGTTAGCTTTTTAGTTTTCAGTTACCTTTTCAGTTAGTTTTGCCAAACAAAGCCTTACTTAGTTTGAAGCAAATAAATGATGGAAGACAAAAAAGACCGTTCTAGCCCTCATTTAATCTATGCAGCTGCGTTTTCTTTGGGAAGGGAAGCCATTTTGTGAGTCATGTACTTTGTCCTTATGTACGGATGTGCCTATAAAAGCCCAAATAAAAGCGCCTAATGAAAAAAAACACACATTAGACACAACGGTAGAGAGAAATTAGGATTAGAAAATCTTCTCTAGTTTTAGGGTTAATTAGTTTAATTAATTCTTCAATTTTGCTTCAAGTTCCAAGCTTTTGTAATCCAAATTTTAGATCTCATTTATTCCAATCATTTCCTTAAGTATAGTATAATCTTATCTCTCTCTTTATAGTTGTTCTTATTTAATTATTAAGTTGTAACACCTCACCCTATCGAGGAGCCTTCCGTAAGACCTTCCCCGACAAGATGTGACACTACCATCTCGGTTTCCCGAGGAAGTAAGCATCATTGAAACCATAATGAAACATTATTAAAGTAACTACAATTGTTACAGCGAAAATAAAATAAATACAAATCATCAACTACTCTATATCAACTAAGCTAAATGAGACTCAACGATCCAACTCGAATCCGAACACTCTCCAACCGATCCCAAGCCAAGCCAGCAACACTATCACCTGCTAGTCCGACTGCTCACCATTTGCCGGCAATATCAAATGGGTCACAACAAAACACATATGAAGAAGAAGAAGAAGAAGACACAACAACCACCATACATCAGTAAACAGTCAATATCAACTTAAGCAAGGTACACAATATAAACAGTAGCCAACAATGAACATCATCATCAACACCAACATCACCACCTCCAATCTGGCACCCATCGCAACAGGTAACCCGCGCCGCCAGTGGGGGACTGCAGCCCGAGCAAACCCACTCCATTAATGTGCACATCCACCTCCGTGATGGGAGTCACGAGGGGGCGGAAAATAGGGGTGAGACCGTCTCCCAACAGCCCCACAAACAATCACAAGAACCAACCCTCTGTCATCAATCAAACCATCACAACAACAATTATACAAGCAATCAACCATAACATAAACCATACTGAATACTGATTAGGATAACCTACCTCTCGAGGAACTGTCACCAAGCACACATAGCAAGCACTTCACACAAGCAATCCGTGACGACACCAAGATCCAATCCCGTAGTACCCATTCCGAGCCAAGCAATCCCCATTTAAGGTCAAAGGTAGATGTGTGAGTGTAGAAGAGGGTTTAAGGGAGTAGTCTGCTAGGTTTACTAGAGAAGCAAAAGAAATGAAATGACGAGAAAATGATTTAAGTCACGACTCCCGAGTTAATAAATTAATTCTGATGTTACGGAACTCGGTCGAGCAAAGAGTCCACTCAGCCGAGTACACGCTACTCGGCCGAGTTCTATCTCACTCGGCCGAGTTACGCCAACTCGGTCGAGTTCTCTAAACTCAAGCAAGAGCAACTCCTCTAAATGATCCCATTAAGGTCTGAACCCCGTCCAAGGCCGGTCAACGGTGTCCTAACATGCTGGGTATTACATTTACGCATCAAACTTTCATCCAAACTTTACATGTCAATATATACCACATTATAAATGACTCATCACAAAAAGAACCAAATAACTCATCAAGGCATGCATATAATCACATCAAATACACAGAGCGTTACCCAATGTCACCCCGTTGTTTACCGGTCAAGACAATAGAGCCTAGGTTTGGAATGAGGGCGCCTACCCATCCCAAAGTCATCCTTTTATCATACTTATACCGGGTTCATTTTATTAGACACACCTAAGTTCATTTTGGCTCATTTATTTTGGTTCCAAAATCGTCGCTCTGATACCACTTTGTAACACCCTCAACTATCCGGCCAACATAATTTGAGGGTTACCATCCCGGTTCCCCGAGGTAGTGATTCCAAAAATCCAATCAATGAACATTTTATTAAAATGAATGTTTACTGAATCACATAAATGAAATATACAATATACAAATGATGAAATACAACTAGACTAGGTCTACTCATCTACCTAGTGACTAAGTACTCGACTCCAAGTCCGTAGCGCGACCCAAACCCGATCATGGTATATACAAACCTGTAAATCAAACAAGTCCCCATATGATCGAAAATATCATATAGATCAACACATGCTACCCAGGAAATAGGTGACAAATTACACAACAACACAAACGCCAGTTTCAATAATACAAATAAACGTGACAAATGATAAGCATGATTAAGATATGCAACATGATTATGATATGTAACTACGAATGCATCACAATGATCATAACTTAATCTCCAACACCTCCTACACTGCCGTCAAGGACACACCCACGGCACTCACAAACCGGTGACGGCACCGCAGCACCGCTCACCTCCACTAGGACCTCTGTTCGAAACAAGTTTCGGGACGCACCCAAATACTGGGCCCATGAGCTAACCGGGCCCCTGCCTGACGTTGCGACACATCGCAAGTCCCTCCGGACTCAAACCATTAATGTGAACATCCATATTGGGGTGAGAAGCCCAACAGGCGACATAAGCGTAAAACGGTCTCCCAACCGTCTTACGTCTCTTCAAAAACCACAACACAATCACGACTCCACCAACCACCTCCAACATCCAATATCAAACACATGTACAATATGCCACAAATGCAACAATTTATTATCCGACTCATGAATCATAAATCTCAATATGCCATCATGCTCATATCAACAACTATCCATTATCATGCACAAATGCACTTCCAACTACAATATGAGACTAATCAACAATTACCCAATTAATCATGATATGGTATAATCATGCCAACAACAAGTGACTAACCACTCTTGCCTTATACATGTTATAATGCAACCCAACTATTATAATTACCCCTTAATGATGACATTATTCACTAATCATGTTATAATGCATATAACATAATTATGTGAAACTAATTACAACATTAACAACAACACAAAAAACACATTATTATTGAAACCGAGTAGGAATAACCTACCTTTTAGCATACTCTATAAGCAAATCCAAGATAATAAGTATCCGTCTCATAAAGCCGCCTCATAAAACCGCCTCATCCTATACTAACTATCATAATACATCCTATACTATAATACTAATTAAAACCCCTTATTATTACCCTTTAAATACTCATTAAACTAATTAAAACTACTAATTAAATTAACCAACAAAACCCCCCAAAAGTTAGGGTTTGAAATAAAAGGGAGAGATCTAAGCTTACAAAGTGAAATAAACAAAAGAAAGGTGAACCATCTTCAATTCCAAGCTTAGAATCCATGGAGGAAGGTTTTAGGAGAGTTTTAGAGAGGGAAAGAAGGTAGATAGAAGGTTTAGGGTTTGAGAAATGAAGGAAAATCTGAAGAACGAAGCTTATATACTAAGGCCCAACAACATAAAGCCCACGCGCAAAACAGGTCTAAAATGCGAGACACTCGGTCGAGTACTCACCTCACTCAGCCGAGTGGAAGGAGGATCATAAATTCTGCCCAATGTTCACTCGGTCAAGGCACTCGGTCGAGTGCATGGCCACTCAGTCGAGTTCTCTGTCTTACTCGGTCGAGTGCACGACAACGGAAATCCGAAGTATTACAGTCTTCCCCCCTTAAGACGAACTTCGTCCCTGAAGTTCACACCCGACTCTCTAACATGTCTCTCTAAGTCTCTACTACGCCCCCAAAGGAAGGTCTCTACAACCAATGATACTAACTCAACGTACAAGGTTAACCTTATGTACGACTTATACTACCGTACTACCCTTAGTGCTACCTATCAACCCCACATCGTCTCCCAATTTTGACAATTGTTATCACGTTCTAACCAATTATCCTCATTATGCGTTTCACAATACTAACGTCATTGCTAAACAAGAACATCTACCAATCGAAATGTTACATTCTACCCTCCTAAAATGAACCTCGCCCACGAAGTATGCTAACACATACCGGTAATAATGCAATCGCACGAATTTTCCCTCACCATAAGGTTTTATTCACTCGTTCATTCCAATTACATAATATCGCGGGCGCCCTAAGTAAGAAATAACGTGAATGTCACCAATACTTTCAATGGTGTCGACACCCCAAAATATATCTTCTATTCTGAAATCAAGTTCCATCATGTCACATGTTTAATTATATCTCAATATTCAATTAAGTCAACATCGTATACCACGAGGTGTTTACCAAGTACCAAATCCTTAGTTATTCACGTTTGCTAACACTATCTCATCCCACTGATAACCGGTTATCATTCTAGTGTCAATACCGATAGCTATTCCCAAACGTAATATTCTCTATAATGATTACTAAGTATCCGGTCATTTCTCTTACAATCCAAGGCTTACGGTGAAGTCCTCAACATGGTTCCCTCATTTTCAACACTCTACTTCTACTACTCCAACGAAAGACTATGACTACACGTCACCTTTAGCTCAAGTAATACATATTCCGCTAACTACTTGCCACTACCGGTCTATGAATACCTCAACTAATCAAGTTCATAAGTGCTCCAACAACTAGGTCTATTAACACTTATCTATGAAAATATATACCGATACAATTACAATAGTTAAAATTCTCATTCATCGCGTATACTTTACTCTTTTACTCATACGAAGAAACTCACGGAAGGCATGGTACTGAAACACAATATATACTAAGCCACATTACACGAATAAAATAAACATAATATATCAAAATGAATCATTTAACAACCATTATGTCTCCTCCACTCCAACCGGTGACGGTATCGCAATAGCGTCACCAACAACAGTACCGGAGCATGAAGTACAAAAGCCACATCTATATCCATCGCACATAATACAATCTCATGAATACAGTTTCAACATAACATAATTTACATGGTATGACAACACTACACTTCAACAAATAATTGATAACTAGATCACATTGTATAACACGAATATTTC